>JAXIVJ010000080.1:412447-449147 GCA_036785665.1 Chirona hameri
AACAACTTTTCTACCGGCTCGGAATGCTATTTCTGCGGAAGTTTTCCGATAGTCGACAACAGCTGAAAGTGCAAGGGATTTGAAGTCCAATAGAGAAGTTTTAGACCGCACAAGAAATTGTCCGCTTTGAATGCTCACTAAACTGCCGGCTTGAACCGTGTTTCGGCTTGACAGTTGTACAGTCGTTTGGTCCTGTGACCACTAGTGAGCTTTAAATGGTTCGCACGCAGGTCTACAATAGAGTGACACGGTTTACAGCACGCAGGTCTACAGCGGCTTGTAATGATGCGATCATTGTTCACGCGGTTAGGCATTCTGCAGCTCTACTTTTTTTCCTCTTTTTTTTTTGGGGGGGGGAGGGGTTCTCGCCAACCCCGTAGTCCAGCCTATAGCTATATGCCGCCGCGGGTGGGGAGGAGAACCACTCCCCTACGGGGCGGGGAACCGAATGACTTGCGCCAGTAGCCAGACTCGAACCCGGAACCCTTGGATTCCGAGTCAGACGCTCTACCAACTGAGCCACCCGCCCCCCCCCCTCAGCTCTACCATGGCCCCCAGCCCCGTCACGCCGGCTGTCCTGCGCTCAATACGAGTCGGACCGCTCTGGGACGTTCCACACAGCTGTCTCCGCCGACAGCTATTCCAGTACGGCAAATGGCTAATTACTGGCCAACAGACGCGCTCTCCTCTCCTCTGTGGTCGCCGCAGTCACCCCTGCCAGACAGTGGCGCGGCCCCCCGCAGCGGGCGCGTTGGTGGGAGGAAACGCTCGAACAGGTGCAGAGCTTGGATGCGCTGTCTCAGAATTCCTTGGTCATGGAAAACCTAATGCAATTTACACTGTCTAGGTCAGAGGGTGAATTAAGTAGGGTCCTC
Organism: Chirona hameri; assembly: GCA_036785665.1. Lineage (NCBI taxonomy): Eukaryota > Metazoa > Arthropoda > Thecostraca > Balanomorpha > Balanidae > Chirona > Chirona hameri. The sequence goes on from JAXIVJ010000080.1 coordinate 413,323, forward strand.
TTCTTGTTAACACTGGCCAGTATTATTTGGGCAGGATTATGACTTAATTTTCTAGTTTTGACTTCGGTCTGGAGGCTTATTCAGACTCGCTAAGATTTCTGCATGATGATTGGATCTCCACCAGTGTTTGTGCCTCTTTATCACTTGATAAGATCGGCCTACCAAGGCTTACGTTCATTGCGTCATAGCTTACATCAGTCGATAACCTTTAGTAACGCACACAGTATGGTTCCTTGGGGCGCCATAATGCCTTGGTTCTGGCATCGTTGTTATTTTGTTAATTTCCTCGCCCCTCCTGCTTCCATGTACGTACCATGTCGCCAGCCGGTGTCTTCGGGACAAACAGTTATTGGTTGACGGCAGAGAGGCACAATTGTCGCAGCCATGGTGCTATCCTAGCAAGCTCTGCTGTGCATCCTCATGGTGCTAGCTTAGCAACGGGGAACTATCAAAGCGTTCAAAGTTGTAGCATTCAATGCTTGTACCATCCAAAACCGCAGCCAACAACGCTTGCGACTTCCAAAATTCGTCCGGGTAAGGGACATCTTCATGAGCCAAACTCGCCGCATCCAAAATGGTTCTCGCCGCATCCAAAACCGTAGCATACAGCCACATACAAAGCCGTGGCAATCAAGCTTGCGCCATCCAAAACTGTCTGGCGCGGTCATATTGGAACTAAGAAGCTGCAGTGAACATATTGAAGCTGCAGTGAAACCCGCTAGATGGAGGGAGTAGCGTGGTGATGACGTTGTCACTCTAACACGCAAGCCGGCTACAGTGGAATATGTTTATGCGAATGGACATCACACCACACTGGACCCGACGTCGCCTCGCATCGGCCGGCAGCTGTCGGGCGGAGAGGAGGGTGGCTGGTACAGACCGGCGGAATGGGGAGTGTTAGATCGAGACCGTGGGAAAGCTAATGGTAAAGCCCAGGCTACACTATGCGTGATTGTCAAGAAAATCACGCGCGTGTCCTCCGTGTTTGCAGAACTTCCTTGACGTCCGGGATCTGCCGGTCAAGCAAATCACGCAAGGAAAATGGATAAAACACTGCATATTTTTTAATCGATAAACCACTGCATACAATTTGCTCAAACGCTTCTTCATTCATCTTCCGCCACGATACACAGCACAAATTATTCATGTTTAGGTCTAGTATAGACCATACATACGCGACATCAAGCAATATGATAAAAACCCTGCAACACGCAATCTCGGAAAACACGACAACAAGTTCAGAATTTTGAACTTTTCATCGTTCCGTCCGTGACGTGTCTGCGGAATTTCCTTGACGTTTCATCCGGGATCTGCGTGATGTGCCAGTGTAGCTCACCCAATGCATTTACTATCAGCTGAACTTTCTGTCACGCAAATCCCGACAACACGGATAACACGCACGTGATTTTCAGGAAATCACGCATAGTGTAGCCTGGGCTTAAAGCTACGACACTTGTTGCTAAGGCCAAGAAAATCGCTCACGAGGATGGGCGTTAGCTGCCACGTTTCGATATGCAATTACCGGCCCATTCCGGTAAACCTCATGGTACTAGCTTATGGTACTACTACTACCACCATAGTCATTGGCGGATCCAGAACTGTGGTTTGGGGGGGGGGGCAAATTCCAAAAAAAAAATATCACACAACTCTGAAAACACACAACTCTGAGAAGAAGAAAAATGCTTGTTTATGCATTGATAGCTGATTAAACAAAAACTTTCCTTTGTAAAAGTTGCTTAGATTGTCTTCTATGTAAGGAAATGTATCAATTTTGTGCCGATTTCAGGCGGTTCGGAGGGGGGGGGGGGGGGTCATGGCCACAATGCCCCCCCCCCTCCTGGATCCGCTAGTGACCATAGTCTGCAACGGATTTAATTAACGAATTTCTTATTCTATAATTAATGATTTATTAATTGTGATGATTAATTATAAAAATTTAATATATCAATAATTTAATAGTAATACATAAATATAATAGTTAACCCATTAAGTAAGTACCAAGGTGTGTTCTAGATGGGCTGGATCAACAGTTTTCTGGTCGCATGGGGAGAGCCACGTCCTGACATAGCTTCAAAAACTTCCGCCCCCTAACTTCAGGCGTTATCGAAATATAGAGACACCGCCTCTAAACGGGACGGTCCGGTTTTGACCAGGTGGTCCGAGAGTGATAGTAGTGGCCAGGCGCCGCTCCGCCAGCCGTTCCCCCGCGTGCGCGCCTATTGCCGTGTCCCCGGTAACCTGACCCCTGTTTCTCTCCCCTCTACCACGCTGCTTTCTTCATTAGTGACGTGACAGATATGACTCGGGGTACGTGGAAAGCGAGCGTGGGGACAATTAAGAGATTTGTTTAGGCAGTGGAGCAGTTAATGATCCTATACTACCAATGAAATAACACACATATTCAATGCACCGAAGCTTAGTAGTAGTGGCCAGGCGCCTCTCCGCCAGCCGTCCCCCCCCCCCCCCGCGCGCCTTTTGCCGTGTGCCCGGTAACCTGACCCCTGTTCCTCTCCCCTCTACTGGGCGCGCTCCCACGCTGCTTTCCCCATTAGTGACAACTGACGTGGCAGACATGACTCGTGGCACGTGAAAAGCGACCGTGGGGACAATTAAGAGATCTGTTTCGGCAGTGGAGCAGTTCATGTTCCTATACTTGATCCTATTCCGATCCGACTCCGCCACTCCGCCTTTCTGCTCGGCTGCTTCCCACTCCACGTACCACGGCGTTGAACCAGGGCCGCACCATCGCAACTGATTCATGTTCCGTCCGCTCACAAGGCTAACAAGGAGACCACTAAGCGAGGGCTATTCCGACGGGCTGTATTGGGATTCAATGCACATGTGGAAAGATTACAAGCTGCTGATCCGTTCCACGCAATGTTTGCTAGCTTCAGAGAAGAGTTCGCCATGGGCCGGGCTGGCCCTATGGTTCATGGGCCGGGCCTGGGCCGGTCCTCAACTTCAAGGAAATCACCGGGCTCTGGACGGGCCTGGGCGGATAATTTTGAAGTAATGCGCGCAAGCTCAGGTCAGCTTAAAAATATTTTAACCAGCAGTTCACTTACACAGCAACACACTGTTGCTGTGGCTGTTTTTTTTTTGGGGGGGGGGGGGGTTAGCATAGTTGGTTCATTGCTTCACATTTATAGTATACAAGTAAATATGCTAGGACACAAGTAAATATGCCAGGCCCGGTCGGGCCTGGTAGGATAATAATTGCAAATTTTGTGAAAATAATTATATCTGATATCTGCTATCTGATATCTGAACGGGCCGGACCGGGCCTGGGCTTGGTGTTCATGGGCCTGGGCCGGGCCGGGCCGGGGGCTGGTGGGCCCGTGTCGAACACTGCTTCAGAGCAAGTGTGATAAAATATGTGAGAGACAATCCCGTTTGATGTTGGTGATTGATGATTGGTTGTCATGTGGTTTTAGTATTTTAGTATTGCATATTTTCGTGTGTATTTGGTTTGTCTTGTTCCCTGACTTCACCTATTAGTGGGTTTATTGATCTGTTGGTGATCAATAGATAAATAAATAAATAAATACTACCAATGAAATAACACACATATTCAATGCACCGAAGTTTCCTTGTCTTTGTTTTGTACAAAAATATAGACCTTTATCTTCATGAACTTCCCTCTGGAGATCACACTTTTCACTAAGTTGTGTACACATCCTCTGCTTCATATCAGTGCACCAGCACAGCTTCACTGCAGTGGAGCTGCACCACTGGGAAGGCGGTCATACCCAGAGAAAAGCAAAACTCAAATAGAAGCCTTTAGCTCACTGTTGTGCAGGCCGAACAGTGCATCGTTCTTTACGTCAGCCACATATCAGAGTGTTTCTCTTTTGATCAATTCAAAAACAGCCGGTGAAAAAGGCTCCACGGAAGTAAAAAAATCCACAGCTCATCAGTTCGCGAAAATGTGAAGGCAAATAAGTTTTTACTTAATAATGTATCATTAGGAACTCAATTTTGTATTGTATGTACCAGCTTTATTTATTCTATTGTAATTTGGAACCGGTGAAAAAATAACTTCTTCGGAAATATGCACGGTAGAATGTTAAAAAAATATATGTAGCATTATTCGATAGGCAATGACAGGCAATCATGACAGACATTTTCAACAATTAAATCACCACACATGTAAGCTCTATAAAAAAAAATGTTAAAACAATCTGTTTGGGATTCGCTTCCCAAGTTGATACATAACCCGGTTGTTCTTGTTACATAGAGAGCTATTTCATACTAATGACGAGAAGTGGCAGCCAGGATAACTAGACAAACGGGTACGGTCATATGGTAGCAGCGCTTCATCGGCATATATGGCGCTTATGAGACTTTCAGTAAATCAATTATAAAATGAGTGTTGATTTGTTATTTAAGTGACGTCATGTTATGACACACTTTTGGTATGCGTATATTCTTATTCTTATGTATTTTTTTAAAAATATGTTTAGCACCAGGTAAATCGTTGTTAATTGCAATTGTGGTAAATTAGGTATCAAAATCACCAAGGCGGCATTTTTCCTAAAATGACGTAATTCTATTGAATTTGAGCATTGTAAAAATCGCCAAATTGTTTTTTGAGAATAACTTTTGACAGAAGCATGATATAATAAAACCGATTAAACCATTGTGTTTGTCTCGTCGAGACGCATCAAAAAATATATTATATGAACTAGTTAGGCTATATCCAAAAATTGACCTGACCTGAGATCAGGTCAAGGTCAACTTTAACATTACATGATTGGTCTCGACAAGCCAAATGAAATGGTGAAAACATCATTGCTCTACCTTGATTTGGTAAAGAGTTATGTAAGAAAAACCATACGTGACCTGGGGGTCACCTGAGTTGACCTCGTAGAGGTCAAAGAACAGAAATGTGACATGGGGTTTTGTAGTTGACACAGATATGGTGAAAACTGGTCAAATTTAGCCATTTCCTATGGATGTATACGTGTTTTCATTGACTTATAATGGGGAGGTCACGAAATCGACCTGACCTTAGGTCACCGGTATGACAAATTCGAGATGAACAAATTGTAGGTACTTATGGCCTGATAACATCCTATGAGTTCCAGACTGTTCGGTCAATCACTTTGGCTGTTGCACGACCGCAAACATGTTTGGAGGTGGGGTCACTTGACTTGACCTGGTGACATGACCTGGGATGATCCGAGGTTAAGAATTCCGCACCATGTGGATAATTGATGCTAAAACAGCTGTACTAATTTTGGTGGCGCTGCGCGTGGCCGTTTTTCCGCTATTCATAACAAACTTGAGGGGGAGGGTGGAAGAAATCAGCCCCCGGCAGTGCGCATGCAAGGGAAACATCCTTTCGCATAAGACCATATTTAACATGTTTCCGTACAAGCCACAGGCAAAGCAGACCCTGATATCAAAAGACAATGGATGTGGCTTTCGTTTGGTTTGCTTACTTTTTTCCTATCACTGCTAACTCATCGCTCAATCGAGTTTGCATTTTGCTCAATATCACTGAACCTCCCATAGCGTTAACATTGATGAAGGGAGAAAAAATAAAACTTCACGCTTTGGTGACGTCACCAAAGCATGAAGCTGCCAATACCCTTGACTGGGGGCCGGTGGCAGTCACCTGTCCGCTGTCCGTTCGGATGTCGCCCCAATGACTGCGCGCACCCTGCAGTCACAACCGCGAAATTTGGCAGTTTAGTGGGGATGCAGGGTCACACTATCGTATGCAAATTTTGCGTCCATCCATGATAGCAATAGTCTGCAATTTTAATTATTATTAATATGACGTGAATATCAGAACTCGTAGGCGCCTCCCGGCTGCCACTGAACAGTGAACTGGCTTTTTGCTTTCGGGAGACACTGGCTCAATGTTAATGACCTAATGGGGGTCAGGGTATTTGCTATATATTTAGGAGGTCGGTGGTGCGATACAAGGCAACGTCACTGGCGTTTGTTTTCTATCTTCTTCATACGCTCAGCGCATCTCACTGTTCTGTGTGCTGACCGACCCGGGTGCCCGTATCTGTACCAGGAGGACGGATAGCGCTGGATTCGGTGACCGTCCGGCTCGTTATGCGGGGTAGTCGTTTTGTGGACGGCTGGCCGAGGCGGATGCGGATGAAATTACTCATGTACTTGAAGTAATGGATGATGTAGTTATCCGAAAACTACCTCGCTTTGCATACTTTGAACGCATTTGGGCCGAGCATTGGCTTGTATTTAAACAAAACAAAAATGTAGTCAGAAGCTTTTGAATATATAGGTTTCCGAGTTCGGGTCCCGGAATAAAACACTGACAAATTGAAACTGACCTTTCCGCTCTGTTACCAGGAATGCAAAAGCGAATGACATGACATGTTGGTTACCAAATACTGCATTTATATATCTGTCTTATTGATCATGTTTACCTATAGGTACGTATTGTAGTGAATTTATTCAATACAATATATTTTCGATTTCTTCTGGTACTTGAACATCTGATAACCATGTTAGCTCCCTTTCTTTCAAACTTGGTTGAAACACAACAGAGATATGGACTGCGACAGGGACGAAGGACCCTAAACACTGCCATTGTTTCCTTTCAACAAGCACAAAGTGTGCCTAAACAAATACACAAATAGGGCACATTTGGTGTCTTAACCCGCGCACTGGTGTCTTAACCCGGCTTTGCGCCGAACACGAACTGCAGGGGGGGGGGGGGGGGGGTTGATTTCCGCCCCCCCCCCTGAGATCTCGAAAACTCGCTACGTAGCGGGAAGCGGAAAAAGGCATTTGATAGCTCCATACATGTTCTATCGAAAGTATTTCAGTGTTCTTTTAGGTCAGGTCAAAATTGAGGTCACCAGAGGTCATCAAAGGTCAAATTTTCCAGTTTTCCTGTTTTAGGACATCGCTCCAGAAATTCCCATATATCTCAGAAACGATGCTAGTTAAAAACAAACGGAAAAAGCAAACGCCAGCCAGTGAAATTTACAATCGCTAAGGTGTCCTCAGATTTGATCTCAGGCCAATATTTGAGGCTCCAGAGGTCAAAAAGGGAAGAAATGTCGTTTTTTTTATAAATCGTTTTTTGCTATTAGCTTTTTACTTAATAAAGATAACGAAAAACTGTTTACGCCATTAAGTTTATCTTGTCAAAGCGCTTCGAATGATATATATAGTGACCTTGTTAAATTAACTTAACAATTTGACCTCAGGTCAAGGTCAAGTGGTGACCCAAGTAGGGCATGTTGCATATGGGAAGACGTGTCTCTACGAGACAAACACATTGATGTCTGTTTTACTTCTCTATCTGCATTATGTCGGGAGTTATTGACAAAAAAGTGATGGTGACCTCGCATGGTGGGTGACCTCGCATGACCTCAAATGACCTAATAGGAATTACACTTGGATCATCAAGAATATCCTATAATAACATCATACAGAAGTAATTGGACTAATATCATGCATATCCTTGAAATAGGAAGCATTTGTATATTTCCCCATTGACTTATCATGGGGAGGTTACGAAATTGGCCTGACCTTAGGTCACCGATATCAAAATTCCGAGATAAACGAATTGTAAGTACTTATGCCCTCATGAGATCCTGTAAGTTTCAAACTGATCGGTCAAAAACTCTGGCTTTGGCACAACTGCAAACATTTTTGGAGGTGGGGTCACTTGATCTGGTCTGGTGACCTGACCTGAGATGACCCGAGGTTATTTTTTTTCTCAAAGTGTGCACAATTGATGTCCTGACAGGTGTGCGAAAACCCAGTGGCGCTGCTCTGCGCCATTTTTTCGCTATCTTTGAAAAACCTGAGGGGGGGGGGGGCGGAAATCAACCCCCCTGCAGTGCGCGGGATAATGTGCCAGATTTTACTGCTACCGAAATTCCATTTAAACTCCTGCCAAATTCCCTCAAGAAAAGTACAAATATCGTCCTGGTGCCTTCCATTCTTCCATTGCCCTGATACTTCTTTTCCAAGTGCCTTTTACGATATTGGAAACAGCAATAATTCCGAACAAGTATGAATTTGTCTCCAAAACTGGAGGGAGGGGGGGGGGGCAATCCCCCACAGCCTGACGACTGGGAGATGGTGTCCCCCTTGCCACCCCGTACGGCGGCGCCCTTGGTCACTAGATCATCAGGGACATTATCATCACTGTTATCCTGCGTAACGATAGTCAATGACAAATGCCTCCAGCACAGTTATTACATGCCATATACGATACGAGGCGTTGTACTACCCGTGCTTGGTTAGCTTAGAAGTGTGGGATAACACGCTGTCCACTTTTCACAAACTGGGCCGTTCAAATTCGCTTGGGGCCCCTCTCAGCTGAAAGGGCCCCTGGAATAAAGTATGGGATTCGGGACCCCCTTGGCCAAATCCTGGTCACACCGCTGAATGTCTTGCCTGGTATATTTGAGTCAATACAGTTAAATGGCTATCACTAATGTCTAGGCTTTATGAACTTTCTTCTTGCGGTTCCAACATGTTGCAGTACCAATGGCGTATTTCGTCGCTATGTGGCAACACACTTGATTGTGAGGCGTGGAACTGGACGCCCCCGGACCACCAGAGGTAAAACGCCCCCGGCACAAAGCCATAAACATAGCGACAAGGGTAAAACGCTACGCCCCCCCTCCCCCCCGGAGTTTTACTAGGACTAACAATAAGATACACCGTGAGAACACAGTGTATCTCATTGTCAGTCCTTGTCAGTCCTGAGAGGTCCTCGCTAGGCATGAGAGAGTCATTGACTGGCCTGAGAGGGCCATATGCCGGTCGTAGGACCCTTCACGTAATAACAGGTTACATGGGCTCTTGAGACGGTTGATATGGAAGATTCTGCAAAATACAAACCGATGTATTTTAACCCGCGCCGTGCCTGGGGGGGGGGGGGCCTCTAAACGCCCCCTTCTAACTAGGCTCCTATAGGGAGTATCCGGAATCCAAAACACTGTTCGATAGCTCGTCAAAACCCATGTAGAGCCTATTTGGTTATGTTTTGGTTCAGATCAATATTCAGGTCGCCAGAGGTCATCAAAGGTTAGATTTGCCAGTTTTAGAACTGTACTTCAGATACCCCCAAATATCGTGAGAAATATGACAGTTAGGAAAAAACGGAACAAGCAATCGAAAGCTTTAAAAGAGCAATCGCCGTATGCGTATGTGTCCTCACATGTTAGCTTAGGTCAAAAGTTTAGGGTCGAGAGGCCGCCGAATGTCACGATTTAATTTTCTTCCGAAAAGGTTTTGCGTGAATAACTATTAATTGGTTAAACATAGAGCCATTTTACCACCATCGTGTTTGTCTCGTCAACACCGGGTTAGGTCAACTTCAAAATTTGACGTCAGGTCAAGTTCATTTGGTGGCCCAGGTAGGTCATGTTGTATATGGGGCGATGCGACTCGACGAGACAAACACAGTGGTGTCATTCACACGTCTCTATCTGTATTCCATGACCAGTTATTGACAAAAAAGTGTTGGTGACCTAAGATGACCTCAGCTGACCTTTCAGAGGCTACTGAGCAACAATTGAACTTCGGTCATGAAGAATTAGCTAAAATAACATGATTCCGAAATAATTGACCTGATCTAAGTAAGGCATATTCTCTGAAAAAGAAGCATTTCTATATTTTCCCATTGACTTCTTCGGTGAGATGCACAGAAGACAGATTGACGTAGCCTTGCTAGCTCTCACGAAGTTTGAGATCGCCGCCATATATGCGTGAAAGTTTCTTGGAACATTCGCACGGCTACGTCTATCTGTCTTCTGTGCGTCTCACCGAAGCGCAGCACCAATTCCTAAACCTTGGACTTAACATACTGAAATGCAGGACATACTGGGAGACGAAAGCAAGTTTGGAAGCGCAGCATTAATTCCTAAACCTTGGACTTAACTGCCATACTCAATCGCCCACCAATTTGACTGAGAAGAAGGCGGAGTTAGAACTTCTCTACCAAGATGTTCTCAGACTTGAAAAAGATAAGAAAGTTGAAGTTAGTCCGAATTTGCGTAATGAGCTCATAGGTGAAGGCGCTAAACTACGGGGCAATTCGACGTGAGCTAATTGACGAAAGAGCTAAGAGAGGCAGCAAAACAGCTCAGAGAAGATGAAAGAATTGGCATCCGGAAGGCCGATAAGTCTTTTCGTCATCCTCGATCGCGATGAGTATTTACAGAAAATTCAGAACATACTGGGAGACGAAAGCAAGTTTGCACCTATCAAAGGAGACCCTACTAATGCACTCAAGGCTAAAGTGAATCGTGCTATTGTCAGTGCTAATGCGGTGAATGGCGGTGTACATTTTGTCAACATAACCGGTGAGTATTCTCCTGGTTATGCATATGGCAATGTAAAAACAGAAGCCGGGCAAACCGTTAAGGCCAATCATATCGCAGAGTCACACTCCAACTTGTAACAACTTAACAAAGCGACCTAACACGTACGGTGGCGCTCGGCGCGCCGCGGCACCACAGCGCGTTCTCTCACGGTGTAATGTGATACCCGCCCGCCCTGGGTCTGCCGCCCTCACATCATCACCCCATATTTATCTTTCATCAACACCTAACGGCTACCAGAATTCGGCGGGACGGGAGGGCGGGAGGGCACGGGTTTTGTTAGTCCTCGAGTAACCGATGTCATTGTACAGCTTCAAACCAACCCAAGAGACGTTTTATTAGTGGATCGCCGGCTTAAACGCGAACATTTTGAGCATACATGTGACGACGGTGGTCGTTGGAGCCGATTCAGTGGCTGTTAGTTGTATTCTACTGGTCCATATTGCACTGGGCTACAAGTGGAATGATTCAAATCTGTACCAGTCTCTATCGAGCAAGGTGCATTGTGTATTTGAGTATGGGTACGTAAGCCGGTTTTTCTGGGAAATACGCGCTGTCTCATTTTGAGCTCTCATTTTGAGCATCCATGTGACGACGGTGGTCGTTGGAGCCGATTCAGTGGCTGTTAGTTGTATTCTACTGGTCTATATTGCACTGGCTACAAGTGGCATGATTCAAAACCGTACCAGTCTCTATCGAGCAGGATGCATTGTGTATTTGAGTATAGGTACGTAAGCCGGTTTTTCTGGGAAATACGCACTGTCTCATTAAAGAGCGCAAAAACGATTGGTGTGAGTGTGACATTGTTAGACTATGTTGATGCATTTCTGTTCAAACAGCTTACTGATCGGTCATGATAACCTGTTGTCAGATTTTCTGTCTTAGTCTTTGTAGCAAATTGTCATGCACCTGTTCGGGCATCAATTAACCACATTTTACAATGTTTTTTACTTCGGGTCACCTCAGGTCATGTCACCAGGTCGCATTAAGTGACCCTATCTCCCCCAAAAATAACATTCGGGCCCAGGCAACAGTGTTTGTCCCGAGCAGTTTTAAACTCACATAATTGAATTAGGCTTAAGTACCTACAAATCGCATATCTTGGATTTGTGTATATCTGTAACGTAAGGTCAGGTCAGTTCCGTGACCTCCCCATTATGTCAATATGAAAATATGCAAATCCCTCCCATTCAGAGAATACGCATTACATCAGACCAATTATTTCAGGATCATGTTTGTATAGCTCATTCTTGATGATCCTATGCAACTGTTGCTCAGTGACCCCTACAAGGTCATCTTAGGTCAACTGAGGTCAAAACAAAACAAAGTGCTCCTTCACATTGGAAAAGAACGTTGAAGAATCGCCCGCCCGGTTCCCGATCCAATAAGGGCGTTTTACTGGTGTGTAGGTACATACATATACTTACCGTATCTAAGCGAGGTCCAAAATCCCTACTCCAGCTGGCAAAACAGCTAAACACCCTGATAATATGTACCATATGCTCCATATGTACCGAAAATATACTCACTAAAATCGTCATATCCAAATCAATGCAGACCCAGCTAAAACACGAAGGAAATATGCGGGCTCCTACGGTTCCCATAGCCCAGCAGAAGCGAACATTTTTCCCGTCAGCAGGCAAGGCTACCGCCAGCACGCACAGCCCGGCGCTGCCGGGCGAGCGACTGAGACCCCGCGGGCGGCGGAGCTCCGCCGCGCCCGGCCCGTCAGTTCCGCCGCCGCAGCGGCGCCACTGACGCTGCCGGGTTCCACTGTACACCACTCCCCTCTGTCGAAAGACATTACTCAACTAGCGTTTCGTCGCTCCACCGGCTATGGTGAGACATCTACCGGGCGATATTTGAACCAATAGTTCCCGGAAGGTAGATGTCCTCGGTGTTCTATTTTTGGAGGCCGCAAGTTTTGGCTGCCACTACTTTGTATGTGGCTGGATACCACGAGTTTGGCTGCTGCTAGCTTGGTTCATGACGATGTTCCCTACCCGGGCGAAATTTGGATGTCGCAAGCGTTGGACGGTGCTGTTTTGCATGGTACAAGCATTGAATGCTACAACTTTGAACGCTTCCATATACACCCTTAGCAACACATGCATCTATATGGTGCTAGCTTAGCAACACATGCATCTATATGGTGCTAGCTTAGCAACAAATGCATCTATATGGTGCTAACATGGCAAACTAGGCATCTATATGGTGCTAACATGGCAAACTAGGCATCATTATGTTGTTAGCCTATTAACCTGCGCATCTATAAGAAGGTTTCGGGACATCCTGGTGTGTGATTAACACCCTGTCTCCCGCCAGTTCTATCTGGCGCCGTGACCCGTTCATAATGCTCCGCCAATGTCCGGGACCGGGAACTCGTGGGTGGTGACCTGGCGCCACCTACCGGATCGCACCTCGCGGCGGTCCTCATCGGCGTGGGAGCGGCCAGCCGTGCCATTTTCCTTAGAGGGTGCAGAGTCCTTGGATGGTGCAGAACGTAGGCGTTGGTAGGCCGGGGTACGGAGTGGAGGAGGAGGTAGAACGGAGTGGGAAGTGGGTAGGGCGGGCTGATATGACGTGGGTAGGACGGAGTGTTGGGGAGGAGGAATGGGCGAGATACAGAGTGGGAAGTGGGTAGGGCGAGCTGATATGAAGTTGGGTAGGACGGGGTGTTGGGGAGGAGGGATGGGGCGAGATACGGAGTGGGAAGTGGGTAGGGCGAGCTGATATGAAGTTGGGTAGGACGGGGTGTTGGGGAGGAGGGATGGGGCGAGATACAGAGTGGGAAGTGGGTAGGGCGGGCTGATATGACGTGGGTAGGACGGAGTGTTGGGGAGGAGGAATGGGCGAGATACAGAGTGGGAAGTGGGTAGGGCGAGCTGATATGAAGTGAGTAGGACGGGCTGATATGACGTGGGTAGGACGGAGTGTTGGGGAGGAGGAATGGGCGAGATACAGAGTGGGAAGTGGGTAGGGCGAGCTGATATGAAGTTGGGTAGGACGGGGTGTTGGGGAGGAGGGATGGGGCGAGATACAGAGTGGGAAGTGGGTAAGGCGGGCTGATATGACGTGGGTAGGACGGAGTGTTGGGGAGGAGGAATGGGCGAGATACAGAGTGGGAAGTGGGTAGGGCGAGCTGATATGAAGTGGGTAGGACGGGCTGATATGACGTGGGTAGGACGGAGTGTTGGGGAGGAGGAATGGGCGAGATACAGAGTGGGAAGTGGGTAGGGCGAGCTGATATGAAGTTGGGTAGGACGGGGTGTTGGGGAGGAGGGATGGGGCGAGATACAGAGTGGGAAGTGGGTAGGGCGTGCTGATATGAAGTGGGTATGACGGGGTGTTGGGGAGGAGGGATGAGGAGAGATACAGAGTGGGAAGTGGGTAGGGCGAGCTGATATGAAGTGGGTAGGACGGGCTGATATGACGTGGGTAGGACGGAGTGTTGGGGAGGAGGAATGGGCGAGATACAGAGTGGGAAGTGGGTAGGGCGAGCTGATATGAAGTTGGGTAGGACGGGGTGTTGGGGAGGAGGGATGGGGCGAGATACAGAGTGGGAAGTGGGTAGGGCGAGCTGATATGAAGTTGGGTAGGACGGGGTGTTGGGGAGGAGGGATGGGGCGAGATACAGAGTGGGAAGTGGGTAGGGCGTGCTGATATGAAGTGGGTATGACGGGGTGTTGGGGAGGAGGGATGAGGAGAGATACAGAGTGGGAAGTGGGTAGGGCGAGCTGATATGAAGTGGGTAGGACGGGCTGATATGACGTGGGTAGGACGGAGTGTTGTGGAGGAGGAATGGGCGAGATACAGAGTGGGAAGTGGGTAGGGCGAGCTGATATGAAGTTGGGTAGGACGGGGTGTTGGGGAGGAGGGATGGGGCGAGATACAGAGTGGGAAGTGGGTAGGGCGTGCTGATATGAAGTGGGTATGACGGGGTGTTGGGGAGGAGGGATGGGGAGAGATACAGAGTGGGAAGTGGGTAGGACGGAGTGCTGAGTGGGGGAGGGAATAGAACAGAGTGCGCATGGGCGTCGGAAGCGGGGGGGGGGACGCGTCTCCTCCCAACATTTCCGGATTTAAACATTACACCCATGGGCGTTGCATGCAAATAATCAACTTAAAAATGCATCCGCCCCCCCCCCCCCCAAACATTCGGAAGATGGCGACGCCATTGCGATTGCGGAGCGGAGGCGTGGCTAGAACGGGGTACAAGAATGTGTGTGTGGGGGGGGGGGGGGGGGGGGGTAGAACGCCGTCAGACCACCGAGCCACTCGACTGTGTCCGGTAGGGAAGCTGAGTTATAACAATGACGGGGTAGGCAGACTCGACTGTGTCCGGTGGGGAAGCTGAGTTATAACAATGACGGGGTAGGCAGACTCGACTGTGTCCGGTGGGGAAGCTGAGTTATAACAATGACGGGGTAGGCAGACTCGACTGTGTCCGGTGGGGAAGCTGAGTTATAACAATGACGGGGTAGGCAGACTCGACTGTGTCCGGTGGGGAAGCTGAGTAATAACAATGACGGGGTAGGCAGACTCGACTGTGTCCGGTGGGGAAGCTGAGTTATAACAATGACGGGGTAGGCAGACTCGACTGTGTCCGGTGGGGAAGCTGAGTTATAACAATGACGGGGTAGGCAGTGAAATCGTCGAAAGCAATGCGTTTTAAAATCGGCCGAGCTATGCACAATAAATGCAAGGCGGATGAGGCGTTTAATATTTGTGTAATGCCTAAATGGTAATTAATTATGCATACAGATGTACTTCTCTTGTAACTCAGGAGATAGATCCACACTTTCCAAAGAGATCTAAAGCTTATATTGATCTAAAACGACCACTTCCCAAGTTAAGAGCCTCAAAGCTTTGAAATATGGATTATAGAGAACATAGGATATTAACCCCCGCCCTACGGGAGTTTTTTTCACCTTCGCCCTACGGGGGGGGGCTGACAGACCCCCTGTTAACTTCCAAACCAAGCAACTTAGAGCAATGCGGTAAGAACCAGCATGTTGCCTGTCATGAGAGGAATGTAACAGTATGCGATTTTTAGGTTTCAGGTCAACGGGAGACCTTCCAGGTCAAGTGAATGACCTCGGATTTACCACGTCCAGAACAGCGATTTTGCTCTTCAGAAAACCTCAAAATTCGAAATTGATAAATGTAAATAAAAAGGCATGTTCCTGTACCAGTTTTGGCTCGGAAATACAGAAAAGGTAACTATTTGTTCGTATCTTGTCAAAGAAAAGTCAAAAAAAGTTATTTGAAAAATGACGTCATCAGTTTCTTACACCTAGGGAGCCATCACTCAGTCGAAAATGAAGATATTGCTTTGAAATTTGGTATGGGTATTGTCCATACTCAGTTCTCTCACATATGTTCCGGTTTTTCTAACATCTTTGAAAATTTTGATTTTGTGGAGATATTTCCCAAAAAAAATCCGTGTTTTTTATTTTAGTGGTCAAAAACCCAAAATTTTGAAAATCCGAGATTGCCATTTTAAAGAAAATTTCATTTTATATCTTTGGTGAATTGCGTTATCAATTTCCTTTAAAACGCTGTTTTCTACCATTTTTCAAATATTTATCGTGTTTCCACCAACATGACGTCATCAAAACATGATTATCTCCCAAACTACGTGACCAATTTCAGTTAATTTTTTTTTTACAGCATGCGTATAATTGTTGTAAACTCACGACACGGCACAGCGTGTCGTCCCCCAGACGTCACCAGGTGCCCGGCTGCGTCTGGCGACGTCCAGCGACGCAGCTGGAAGTTATTAGCACCACTGTTTGGTTTTCCCACGCCAGCGGCCACGCGGCCCCGTGTTTCTGGGTCAGACCCACATGTGCCGGACCATGCGCTTTGATGCGCTCACGTGTGTGAGCCAGCACGCTCGAGGGACTCCTCGCGAGGGGTGCACGGTGCATAGTGCACCCGCGCACGGCGTGCGCCCCCGTCCCGGCACTCTTCCCATCATACAGTACTTGCGAGGTCATCGAAAGACGCACACGTGCGATGTGCGTCCCTGCCCCTGTACTGGTGTTGATCTGCATTTCCTTTCTATCATTACGTCTACCTTTAGTTATTTCTTCTTCTTCTTGGACATTTAGAATACACTCTTTAGTGGCAAACTCTTTGCGAACAATGTTACCGCCATAGTGCGGATTGTGTCGGTAACAAAACCTATCGCTGAAATACTAGCAACGTAACAAAATAATCAGACAGTGGAGTCAGCAACAGTTGAGCTATTGAGAAGGTTGACGCAAATGCTGGAACCTATTATTTTTAGTATCTATGTGTGTAGCTAATTTGGTCGGTGTTGAGGTTATCTATTCTTGTGATTCTGGGCCCTCCATTTCATGGTGGATGATTTGTGGATGTGCCAATAAATACAGTTAGAGTGAAAACCTGTCGTGTCTTCAGTTTTGGAATTGGTTGAGCTTCTGCCCGATCGAGACACACCTTCCAAATGATCCGGAGTCTAGCGGCCTGATCTGATCGGACACAGATCTAAGGTCCCCAGACCTACCCCCGATCGGATTTAGGGTCGCATCACATTGGGTCATTCGGTATGCAGTTCTCGGGCAAGAAGGTTGAGACGGCAAACACACAACTCGAATCTCGCCACCATATCTCAATCTGCCGAACAGCCCATCGCATGGTGGTCATAATGTATCGCCAACGGGAAAACATCTTTATTGAAGTGAGCTTTATTGACAAATCGTACAGTTGCCGCGCAATGCGGCGCTGGTGAAGGTGGTTTGGCGTCTGGTCACTACCCTCGACGAAGATGGCGCTCCCATCCTCAAGGGTGATGGTTTCCGGTGCATCTTCGGCAAAAACAATGAGAAAAAGACAGGGCAGGGCACGGTACGGCACGGCACGGCACGGCGCGACACGGCACAGCGCGGCACGGCACGACACTAAATCTACTCTTTTAAAGTTCAGTCCACACATCGACTGATTGCAATTGTGAGTATAGCGTCAACATGGAATGTACCTACAATTGTTTTATCCCGGATTTTATATATCGGTGACCCAAGGTCAGGCCAATTTCGTGACCTCCCCATCATAAGTCAATGGAGAAATATTAAAATGCTTCCTTTTCCATGGATACGCAAGATATCAGTCCAATTCCTTCTGGATAATGTTATCATAGGCCATTCTTGATGACCCAGTTGACATTTGTATTCAATGACTCCTACAGGGTCAGCCGAGTCATCCGAGTTCACCAACACGTTTTTGTCAATAACCCTCGACAGAATGAAGATAGAATAGTGAAAACGGCACCATGTGCTTGTGTGTTTCTCAATGTGCAACATGACCTACCTGGGTCACCACTCATCACTTGACCTTGATCTGTTGTCAAATTTCTAAGTTGACTTAACCTGGTCAACATGAATGTGATTCAAAGCTCCTTGACAAGGCAAACACGATGGCGTCAAAATTATTTCCATACCTTTTTAGGTAAAACATTATTCGTAAATATTGTTTTCCAAAGATAGTCTTTTTGACCTTTGATAACCTCTGGAGCCTAAACTATTGACCTGAGCTAGAATTTGAGGACACCTTAGTGATTTAATTTTTCAGCAGCTTTCGAATTATGTTTCCGTGTGTTCCTTCTATCATAGTTACCGATATATTTGGGGGTGTTCGAAGTGAAATCCTAAAACTGGAAAATCTGAGCTTTGATGACCTCTGGTGACCTCGATATTGACCTGAGCTACAAAATGACAGAAATAGTTTCAAAATGATTTTCGACGAGCTTTCAAATGGTATTTTAGTTTGTATCTACGTCCCATAGGAGCCGAGTTCGAGGGGGCGGAATCCCCCCCCCCCCCCTCCAGTTCGTGTTCTCCTCAGCAGAGGCCCTCCCGGGCGCGGGTTAAGAAGTAACGATGGCTGCAACACTTGACATGCGAGATGATGGTCTTAATTACTTTTTTGCAAGCGTCGCTGTTTTTGCCACTGTCATCATCATAGGTGTTAGGATGTTGGAACATTATACCCTCAGCCTGCCTCGGGTAGCTTCGGGTTCAGCGGAGAGCTAATTCCCGCCGACCTACAACTGGGCACAGTCTTCGGCATGGACCTGTCCAACTCATGTGGAGACAGCCGAATAAGCATCAGGCGTCCTTATAAATGCTACCGGTCTGCTGTAGATGTCCTGCTGGACGTAGTTGCCTTCAGGCTCACCATAAGAATCGTACTGACCGCATAGAAGTTTGTTTTCGTAACATCTTTGCCTGGAATCTCTTATCTCAGCGATACATTTAAGTTCAGACTAAACTCAGTTATTCCGGCTTTAATTAAGGTGGTTTAAGTTGACGTTCATCAGCGACTTTTACTTCAAAACCTCTGACTTCCTTCCTCCCAGCTCGGCTATCAGCTCGGCTATCAGCTTCCTCCCAGCTCGGCTATCAGCTCGGCTATTGGTCACACTCTTCCCTCTTCAACTGACTGAGCAACTGTGTTGGTCACACTCTTCAACTGACTGAACAACTGTGTGAGCAAAAGCAACTGACAGATTTCCTTCTGGCACGGCTGAAAGAAAGACAACTTTGTTGTGCTGAGCTCTGCTGTCCTGTGTTACCTTGTTCCCTTGGGAGCCACCTTGATCCCCACCCAGACTTGTAGCGACTCATTTTGTTTTTAGTCGACTCAAGTCTGACTCAACAGACTGACAACTCTTGACTCAAGTGCTGTTAAAAAAGTGAATCGACTCAACTCTTGACTCAAGTGCTGCTTTCAAAAATTTATCAACTCAACTCTTGACTCAAGTGCTGTTTTCTTGAATTGAATCAACTCGACTCATGACTCATCCAAAAATCTCTGACTCATGAGTTGATTCATGACTCAACTCTGAGTCGGTCACAAGTCTGCCGCCACCCCTGCAACGCTACTTCCTTCGAGACCCGCCTACTTCGTGACGTGTCCTGTGTTACCCGTCCCCTCGTGTCTTGTGTTACCCGTCTCCTTCGTGACGTGTCCTGTGTTACCTGTCCCCTCGTGTCCTGTGTTACCCGTCCCCTCGTGTCCTGTGTTACCCGTCTCCTTCGTGACGTGTTCTGTGTTACCTGTCCCCTCGTGTCCTGTGTTACCCGTCTCCTTCGTGACGTGTCCTGTATTACCTGTCCCCTCGTGTCCTGTGTTACCCGTCCCCTCGTGTCCTGTGTTACCCGTCTCCTTCGTGACGTGTTCTGTGTCACCCGTCTCCTTCGTGACGTGTCCTGTGTTACCTGTCCCCTCGTGTCCTGTGTTACCCGTCTCCTTCGTGACGTGTCCTGTGTTACCTGTCCCCTCGTGTCCTGTGTTACCCGTCTCCTTCGTGACGTGTCCTGTGTTACTCGTCCCCTCGTGTCCTGTGTTACCCGTCTCCTTCGTGACGTGTTCTGTGTTAAACGTCCCCTCGTGTCCTGTGTTACCCGTCTCCTTCGTGACGTGTTCTGTGTTACCCGTCCCCTCGTGTCTTGTGTTACCCGTCTCCTTCGTGACGTGTCCTGTGTTACCTGTCCCCTCGTGTCCTGTGTTACCCGTCTCCTTCGTGACGTGTTCTGTGTTACCTGTCCCCTCGTGTCCTGTGTTACCCGTCTCCTTCGTGACGTGTCCTGTGTTACCTGTCCCCTCGTGTCCTGTGTTACCCGTCCCCTCGTGTCCTGTGTTACCCGTCTCCTTCGTGACGTGTCCTGTATTACCTGTCCCCTCGTGTCCTGTGTTACCCGTACCCTCGTGTCCTGTGTTACCCGTCCCCTCGTGTCCTGTGTTACCCGTCTCCTTCGTGACGTGTCCTGTATTACCTGTCCTCTCGTGTCCTGTGTTACCCGTCCCCTCGTGTCCTGTGTTACCCGTCTCCTTCGTGACGTGTCCTGTATTACCTGTCCCCTCGTGTCCTGTGTTACCCGTCCCCTCGTGTATTGTGTTACCCGTCTCCTTCGTGACGTGTTCTGTGTTACCTGTCCCCTCGTGTCCTGTGTTACCCGTCTCCTTCGTGACGTGTTCTGTGTTACCTGTCCCCTCGTGTCCTGTGTTACCCGTCTCCTTCGTGACGTGTCCTGTGTTACCTGTCCCCTCGTGTCCTGTGTTACCCGTCTCCTTCGTGACGTGTCCTGTATTACCTGTCCCCTCGTGTCCTGTGTTACCCGTCCCCTCGTGTCCTGTGTTACCCGTCTCCTTCGTGACGTGTCCTGTGTTACCCGTCCCCTCGTGTCCTGTGTTACCCGTCTCCTTCGTGACGTGTTCTGTGTTACCTGTCCCCTCGTGTCCTGTGTTACCCGTCTCCTTCGTGACGTGTCCTGTGTTACCTGTCCCCTCGTGTCCTGTGTTACCCGTCTCCTTCGTGACGTGTTCTGTGTTACCTGTCCCCTCGTGTCCTGTGTTACCCGTCTCCTTCGTGACGTGTCCTGTGTTACCCGTCCCCTCGTGTCCTGTGTTACCCGTCCCCTCGTGTCCTGTGTTACCCGTTTCCTTCGTGACGTGTCCTGTGTTACCCGTCCCCTCGTGTCCTGTGTTACCCGTCTCCTTCGTGACGTGTTCTGTGTTACCCGTCCCCTCGTGTCCTGTGTTACCCGTCTCCTTCGTGACGTGTTCTGTGTTACCTGTCCCCTCGTGTCCTGTGTTACCCGTCTCCTTCGTGACGTGTCCTGTGTTACCTGTCCCCTCGTGTCCTGTGTTACCCGTCTCCTTCGTGACGTGTTCTGTGTTACCCGTCCCCTCGTGTCCTGTGTTACCCGTCTCCTTCGTGACGTGTCCTGTGTTACCTGTCCCCTCGTGTCCTGTGTTACTCGTCCCCTCGTGTCCTGTGTTACCCGTCTCCTTCGTGACGTGTTCTGTGTTACCTGTCCCCTCGTGTCCTGTGTTACCCGTCTCCTTCGTGACGTGTCCTGTGTTACCCGTCCCCTCGTGTCCTGTGTTACCCGTCCCCTCGTGTCCTGTGTTACCCGTTTCCTTCGTGACGTGTCCTGTGTTACCCGTCCCCTCGTGTCCTGTGTTACCCGTCTCCTTCGTGACGTGTTCTGTGTTACCCGTCCCCTCGTGTCCTGTGTTACCCGTCTCCTTCGTGACGTGTTCTGTGTTACCTGTCCCCTCGTGTCCTGTGTTACCCGTCTCCTTCGTGACGTGTCCTGTGTTACCCGTCCCCTCGTGTCCTGTGTTACCCGTCTCCTTCGTGACGTGTCCTGTGTTACCTGTCCCCTCGTGTCCTGTGTTACCCGTCTCCTTCGTGACGTGTCCTGTGTTACCTGTCCCCTCGTGTCCTGTGTTACCCGTCTCCTTCGTGACGTGTTCTGTGTTACCTGTCCCCTCGTGTCCTGTGTTACCCGTCTCCTTCGTGACGTGTCCTGTGTTACCTGTCCCCTGCGGGCCACACTGACCCCCAGCACCCACCCGTCGCTGCTCCGTCTAAAGCCCTCCTAAAGCGGATCGCACCTCCCCGTCGCTCCGCGGCTGTCGGAGCGACGCGCACCAATCTCGCACGGCGGCTGAATACTGCGGCGATTGACGAATCTGGTGCGCCGCCACCGCCACCGCGGAACCGCATTAGATTACGGCGACGAAAGGTGCGGCTTAGAGCTGGGCCGCCGCCGGCGACCACGCCGCCTTTGAGGCTCCATATTACGACGCAAAGTGCTGCCGGTGACGCAATCTCAGCAGGCGCCAGTCGGGCTGCACCGCCTCCGAGAAAAGCGCCGTTTTCGACTAGGTGATAATCGCTCAGGCATTTGCGCGTTTGTGGTTGTAGGAGATGCTATTTTGGTGCGGTGTGGTGAGTGGACTGAGTGAGGTGATAATTGTGGATTTAGTCATACAGACAAAAATCATGTAGCAGCAAATAAACTGGGCTTTTGATCATATACTATACCTATTTTTGCCAGGAATCATTCCTGACCTGGATAATTAAATATCTTCACAACAAAATAATTAAGGTCATGGCGGCTGACTAGTCGGACAGTGTTCGTTTGAAGAGTGCGAAAGCCAAAGGCAGAGCTAAGCCGGTAGACCTAAAGACTGTTTGATTCAATATATTATTTCTCCGTCTGTCTTCATCAGCTTCTGTTCGTCAAGAAGTGCAGCACCGGCTCTGCCGTTCCTGCGATACAGCGAAGCCGATGCGACATACCGTTTCCCGCGAGTCACACTGGGACCGCAGCGGCGGCTGTCGCCCGCCGCGCGCCGGGTCCATCCATCTCGTACCCGACCGGCCCGGCCCCCGAGACGTATCGGCCACGGGCCTTCTATCAAGTGCCGATGGCTTCCATCAGCCCGCTGCTGCCCGGGTGAACGACGACGACGACGACGACGACGACGACGCTGTGGCGACGAGCGGCGGCGCGGCGACGGCATCTCCTTCGCAGACCGGAAGCGAACCGTCGACTTCCGCCGGATCCGGTCGCCTTCCGGTACCGCCGTGTGGCGCCGCCGGTCCCGAAAATAGCGCCGGTCCTGATCGTCGCCCGACGGCTTCCCGCCGACTGGACAGTGGACATGACTCTGTAAATGCGAAGCACTGAGGCGTCAGCAGAGCGGGCCGGTCAGCGCTTCTGGGCGGCCAGGGCGGGGGCGGTTTCTGGGCGGCGAGAGCGGGGGCGGTTTCTGGGTGGCCAGGGCGGGGGCGGTTTCTGGGCGGCGAGAGCGGGGGCGGTTTCTGGGCGGCGGGGGCGGAAGCGGTTTCTGGGCGGCGAGGGCGGGGGCGGTTTCTGGGCGGCGGAGGAAGTGGCCGTCTCTATGTGTGATGAGGCCGTCTCTAGGTGTGGCATAGGAGGGAGGGAGAGGAAGGTCAGGCAGAGGAGGGAGGCAGAGGAAGAGGATCTCCTGTTTGTTCACTGGATTGAATGGAGAGCTGAAAGTGGGCGGGACGTCTCGAGAGAGGGGGTTTACAGCAGGGTAGTCAAGACAGCTCGCAGCAGGAGAATGACAGGAACAAGGAGTTGGTGTAGCCGAAGGTGGGTGGTAACACTTCTTTATAATTGTGTTTTTCCATTGGGTAAGGAAGGTGCTATATCAATATGGGAACAGATTTATGCATTCGTGTGCGCTGCATTGACTCTTAATTTAAATTACATAAGTTTACTTTTTCCGTATTTAATTTCGTTTAAAGGGAACAGTTCACCTTGTCAATGGTTGTTTTAGTTGAGATAGCCAAGCTGTTCTCCATGCTCGAAAATTGACTTGAGAAGCTTGCACATCTTCATAGAAACACCTGAATTAATTACAATTGGCTTACCGGAGTCCTAGAAGCCGGAACGAGTATCCGTCGTGTCTCCCATCGCTGATTGGCTGAATTGACGTATGATTATGACGTATGGCTTGGGGAATAAGTATTATAAACATTTAAATATATAGTGCTGGACAAGAACATGCTGTTTCAGTACCTTATTCTCTTCATTGCACGAATGAACTTTGAGAGATATATCTTGATAATCGTCTATAAACACTTATCAGCAATATTCTTATATTCTTATTCTTAATATTCTTAGGTATGTCGCATCGGCTTCGCTGTATCGCAGGAACGGCAGAGCCGGTGCTGCACTTCTTGACGAACAGAGGCTGCATATTACAAGTTCCATCACCAGTGAATCATATCGGCAGGCTGCCAAAATAGTGGCAAATTATACATCACGCACGTGAGTGTTGTCACGATGACATTGCGTGCTTCTTAGCAATCTGATTTCGCATTAATTCACTCCATTCAGAGGAAAAAATTTAATTGGAACCAAATAACTGACATTATAATTTGCTTCTTCCGCGTTCATATATATTATGGCTTACTAGTGACATGATAATTCATTTCTAGCTTCTCTCAATCATTTCTGAACTGTTTTAGCTTTTTAAGGTGAACAGTTTCCTTTAAGTTGTTTTTATTCATTTACCCTTTTCTCGGGTACATACTTCTGAAAATGACCGTCCAACTCGCCGACAGAAGTTGTTGGTAGTTCTCAATCTCATGCCTAACTTTCAGCCAATTCAACGCCACTTGCAGTTCAACCTAATTATAATTATATGTTTGCAGCCGCAGGGAATGTTTGTTTATCAGTTCTGCGAGTCATTGGCGGTAGATATGGAAACCGAATTCGAATCCGAAATCGGCACTATCGTGCTTGCTCGCACATCCCCAACATGTCACCATCATGTGCATCACCTACTCCTTAGAAGCCTTGGGGACATTATTATTATATGTCGCACAGGTCGCGTTCTGGGACGGATTCACTGATCAATTTACGTTAATTATTGTGAAATACGCCGCGCACTCCTGTATGATCGACATCAAAGGTTAGCATGCACGGACGTTATCATGGCTGTGACAGTGATTTGGTGCGGCATGTCTGTTGGCGCAGAGCGGTGGCGACAGGCCAGTCTGGGGCATTCGACTCGCCCGGAGTGTCCCTGGCGGGGCGGCGCGCAGCCAGACGGCACTTATGCGGCCCGACGGCCGGCGAAAGTCGTCCTGATCGCCTGTCGATGCGATGATCGCCCTGTGGAATGGCACACCGCTCGCATGAGCAGCCGGGTCAATACGCCATCATCCCCCGCCCCGGGCATGGCTGCATATTACAAGTTCCATCACCAGTGAATCATATCGGCAGGCTGCCAAAATAGCAGAAGTTGCTCAATCATCGCATGAAGTTCTCTCCGCTCCGGCATCGCTTTTCAGACGAGGCGGCGACGGACTGCCGGGTTTCAGTTGTCGCCCAGGTGTCAGGCGTCACCACGGGGCGGGCTCGGATGTCGGCCATGGTCACCAATGGTGCGTAGCGACCCGCCGTCACACGGGTGGCACGGAACTATGAACACTGCCATCTAGTGGCCGGTCGGCGAACCTGATCCCGGTGGCGTGGTAGAAGATGCAAACATTGCTACTTCTTTTGAATAACATTACAATGAAAAGTCATGTTAGTTGTGGTTTTGAAGAACAAATTAAAGGTGCGGCAGATTCAGTTGGAAGTATTTGCTGTTAATGTAAGAACTGACATCGCGTTGCTCTTCTCCGACTGAAATTGTCTGTGGAATGAAATGCATTCTATTTTTGAAGTCCTGTATGTAGCCCGTAACTGTAATGCAAAAGGAAGGAAGTTATCTGACTTTTTTTTCGTTTGGATATTTTGTTTAATATTTTGGAAAGAAAATGCAGTTTTAGTGCTTTGTTTAGACCTCTTGAAGCCTTCTTGAAATCTTGGAGTTCTTGAAGTCTTCGGTAAGTCTTTTGTGCGACAGTTTACAATAAGAACAGTTACTACGCATTTCTATAAAAGGCGATATTTTGGTTTGTAAAACGGTATCTTGATTTGAAACACGATTTGAACTTGAGTTTTCGCTGAAATTTCCCCGTTAACACTCGTGGCCACGTCCTTCCACATCAAACGACAGCGGAAACTTTCCTTCCGCGAAAGCCATATCAGAGCCGGCCTCGGACAATACATGGTCGCAGGCCTGTTCGGCGACCATTGTTGACCTAACATTATTGGCTATCGCGCAGCCACTGCGACTGTGACTGCGTTCGCAAGCGTGAGTCAACGGAAAAACTTTCCCGTAGCCGTTTCTTGAGAGAAGCTGATTGTTAACCGGTGGTTTCACGCGGGCGTTTGGTTCCAGCTAACTACCTGCGAGAACAATTTGCCTGCCGTGGATTCAATCAGGAAGTTTGCCATCCGACGTCAACCGACAACGGACCGGTAACGCCATAAGTTTGTGACAGATTCAGTCTGCTTCCATTCAATATTATTCGCCAGCCAGAAGTGAGCTGAAACTTTAAAGGGAATAGGTCACCTTGAAAGTTGTTTTGAAATTAAACCATACGGTGCATCTTGAGCTCAACTATGAATATGACTTTGGTTTAGACAACTGATGGATATATGTGGAGAAATAAGTAAGTTTCTCTTTGCATTTCACGAGAAATGGTACGACAGCAGCTGACGTTCTGGCTCCGCCCCGCCGCCGCCTGACGCCAAGTACAATCTCTGACAAGGGGCCGCAGCGCCACCCGGGCGGCTGAGCGGATATTAACGAGGCGTCGTGATCAGATACTACGTGCCAGAGAGTGTACCTGCCTCCGGCGGCGAGCGTTCATGTCCCGACCGTGGCCCGGAACAGCAGACATGAAACCGGGACCACTAGTCCTGTGTCGAAATTACTTAACGTAGGGAGGCAATTATTTCACCACAACCCATTTTTAGATCTGCTCTACAAATCTACTATCTCAGTCCAAACCCCCATGTTAAATGTGAACTATTCCCTTTAAGTAATTTCACTTGTCACACTCAGCCGAGGCGATAGAACGGAACGATCCGGGACTTTATTTATATTCGCATAGTTTCGGTGGCAGCATTATCCGATGTCGAAGTGCGTATTACGCCCCGAGTCAAAATAGGCAATCAGGGAAGAGGATGTCGAAGTGCGTATTACGCCCCGAGTCAAAATAGGCAATCAGGGGCCAGTCACGCGGGCGCAAATACATTGGACGAATCAAGATTATTTGCTCATTTTGCGTCAAGAGCCCATCTCACCGCTTTGACTTCTTGGTCTGGTGAACAAATAACACATTCTCCAGAGTAATTATGGTTCCCTGTTCAATTGTTTGTAGGTGCCACTAGTGCACATCATGTATCATCTTATTTGGTAACCTATGTTGCCGAACACTGGACTAAGTAAACACAGCCAAATGCATTGCTAAAAGACGACATTCAACAATATGAAACGTGGGTGTTTGCTAGGTCAAAGTGTCGAAGCCCCTATCGCCTCATTCAACCCTTGTAATCATATCTTAGTGAGTTCAAAGTCAAATTGTGAATGCAATTAAAATTGTGAACGTCTTGACCAGACGTGTAACGACGCAATTTGTTTTTAGTCGACTCATGTCAGACCCAACAGCCGAAGAACTGACTGGACCCAGGACTCAAGTGCTGTTGAAAAACAAAAATGAATCGACTCGACTTTTGACTCAAGTGCTGTTTTTTTTTTTAAATTGCATCGATTCGACTCTTGAGTCTTGACTCAAGTGCTGTTTTAGCAAATTGAATCGACTCGACTCAAAAATATATTTGAGTCGACTCAATTTGACTCATCATCACAAGTTGAATTATTACTTGATGTTCACCGGGAGGGAGGGATCACATTTTATCTAGTGGAAACGGAATTACTCAGGGCGGAGGTGGGGTGGGGGGAGTGGGTGTGGGGGGGGGGGGGGGGGGGGGGGGGGCGTGGCCCCAGTGCCCCCTGGCTATGTCCCTGTTGTAACAGACTCAAATTTGTTTGAGTCGACTCAAGTCTCACTCACAGCCGAACAACTGACTCGACTCTTGACTCAAGTGCTGTTTCAAACAAATTGAAACGACCCGACTCTTGACTCAAGTGCTGTTTTTTATTGAATTGACTCGCCTCATGACTCATCCAAAAATGGCCGACTCATGAGTCGATTCATGACTCAACTCTGAGTCGGTTACAAGTCTGGTCTTGACTTCTGAGGACAAATTATATGGAAGGATTTGCTTTTGCTTTAAATGTCGAGGTGACTGAAAAGTATTTATCACTTTGTATTGCACATACTCAATTCATAGACCCTAGTGATATATTTCAGGTTTACCCTATCACCACATCTCATGGCATGACAATACTGAGCCATGCTGTGATCTATTTACATCATGATGTAATGTGATGCGGCATAGGTTAGCTAGCCGTTCGGCCAGCTAAGTACCCACCAGTTGAAATCCACCCATTGCAAACGTTATAGAATAGCATCATGAATACACCATTCAACACTTTAGTCTAAAGAAAATCGCACCTTGTAAGTCCACCACGGTGTGCACTGCACAGTGCACTTCACACTTTGCCTCCCTCATTCTCGTCGGAACCGATATCTCAGGGATGCAATATTTCGTCAGCTGATATTTGATTCTCGTAGACACTATAAAGCGCGTTTACGACAACGCTGTATCTTTCCTTTAATACGATTGTTCGGGTGTGATAAATCATCAGATTATAGCATTCAAGTGCTGATCTATATCGAGTTATGGCCATTGAGAACAGTGGTGGATCTACGGTTGGGCAAAATGAGCAATTGTCACCCCCCCAAACGAAAAATCGGTAGGTAAACGTATGTTTTTGCCCCCCCCCCCAAAAAAAAAACACACGAAAAATCCCGACTTGAAAATCCCGAATATCTTGAATCTGAGTAAAATGGTTATTTGCATTGAAACAAACATTTTCAGACAATACATACTGCAATGTTTCATGTCTAGCAGCTCTATTGTTGCAGTGAAGCATCTTATTTTCATCCATGTTATCTGGGCCGTAGATTCACACGAAATTGTCAGCTCCGTCCGGCAAACGGTTTTCGAGTTACAGCCTTGGGCAACTTTGTGTCGTGCAAGACTCTAATTTTCAGAGGGCAATATCTCCCATCTATATCATGCGAGTCATATAAACCTATATATAATCAGCATCGTCAGGAACAATATATTAATGTGATACAAATTATTAACTACGAAAATTTGGGAATTTTTACGTGATCTTGGACCTATCGATTTTATAATGTGGCCATTTAAAATTCGGATTTTTTCTTGCCAGAATCGACTTCGATACATTGGCTCTGATGGTAAGAAAATTGGACATGGGTTTTTCCTCTAAATATTTTATTTATATTTTGTATTTGGAAAAATCATGATCACCTTTGTCTTTGGTAATAACTTTGCCCACAATTTTGCTAGAGAGCATTCTATGTGTCTCGTTGAGCTGCAATCAATGATGCATAGTATGACCCAACAGGTTACTCCATGACCTTGAGCACTGGCGGATCCAGGGGGGGGGGGGGGGGCAATCCGGCCATGGCCCCCCCCCAAAAGCCTGGAAGGGGGGGGGGGGGGGGGGCAACATGTCTTTTGCCCCCCCCCCCCAAAAAAAAAAAAATATATATATATATAAATAACTGTAATATGAGCCTCAACGCATATAAAAAACAATAAAATTCCGTGTTCTGTGAAATTTTAAGAAAAAAAAATGAACGCGTTCATAAATAATGATTTCGTCGTCGACGAAGGAATAACTAGACCCACGACTAAGGGCGGATCCAGGGGGGTGGGGGCGAACGGGGCCATGGCCCTCCCCCAAGCCTGTTTAAGGGGGGGCCAAACTATGTTTTGCCCCCCCCCCAGACGTGAAATTTAATGCATGCTATATTTGCGTTTTTAGAACGGTACTGGGCATCCCAAAATTGCAGCAGTCAAAATCAAGCTAGCCTCAGTCAAAAACTGAAAAATTTCGCGCCGCTTCGCGGCATGACACAAGTTTCGCAATTGCATATACAAATTTGGAAAATGAATTCCATTAAGTGTCTTGCAGAGGCTCTCCTTGGCGGTAATTGCTGGCCCCAGGGCCAACTCTCTTCATAAAATATTATCTTTAAAGCGGGCTACATGTTTAGCTTGTCTGCCGAGTTCCGAAAAAGGCGACGCGAACGCAAAGACGCGGACTTCGGCAACCGGAAGCTGTTCCAGCGGTGCCCAACTTGTTGGCCCGAAGAGCTAATAGTGGGGACCAGGCCAGGACTATCTCCCCAAGCCATCTCCCCCAGGCTCCTCCAGATCCACAGGGACCATTTATGCGCGGAAATGTCGGTCTGCCTCTTGCTACTTTGAAACCATTTGCACCGTTACCAGTTGTTTGTTACAGTTCGGTACATAGGTATGTATACAGACTACAGTTATTATTATCATATGTACTATTGAGCGCAGACTGCCACCGGCCATCGTGATTTACTATCCGAGGCTAATGTATATGAAAAACTACCTTCATTTCAACATTTTGCATCATACCGAGATGTGCAACCAGGAAAAGGACCGTGAGTGGAGCCTGAGGCTTGGCTCCACTCACGGTCTGGTTCCAATATTAAAAATGCGTTTTCCACGACCTAAAATTAAAATGTTCACGCCGCTTCGCGGCGTCACATCAGTGGCCATCGTCATAACGAAGCCATCGTCATCGTCTTCGTTTCGTCGTAACGCTGAATTGAATGAATAACATTTTTAGCTTATTATCCTCTACAAGGCTAAGAAGCTAAAAATGCCTATGTTTCTGGGTTTTATCAGGCAAACCCGAGCAAAAAAAAATTCGCGCCGCTTCGCGGCGCTAAATAACAAGTACCTACTATAACATGCAAATCCACATTAGAAATGTTGCAAAGGCTTAAATACACGCATAACAAATTGGGGTACATTTTTTTTTCGTCATTTCAGCCGACCCCCCACTCAAAAATTATCGGCGACGCCCCTGGGTACAGCTGACAATTGACATAGTTTTTCTCAGTGTAAGGCAATGTCGGAACAATACAAACTGCAAGCTGACATCTTTCCTTTTTCGATATCCCAAAAGGTCGAAAACCTAAACAAAAATAGGGAAAAAAATCGAAATCTGTGGTTGCAAAATAAAGTGGCCCAAATCCGGGAAGAAATTCGAAATTGGGGGTAGGTAAGGTCCGCTAAAAAAACGGTTTGGCCCCCCCCAAAAAAAAAAACGGCCGGCTGGATCCGCCCTTGACCTTGAGGTTGATTTCTTAAATGACCTGGCTTGATTATACAATAGATAATTTGCTGGAATTTTCGCTTTGTTTGGCAAAGTTGAAAATTTTTATCTCTGGAAAACACTTTTGGCTATTTTTATAACATTCTCAGTCTGGAAATAGGGATTATACAATTTGTCTTGAGGACCAGAGTTCGCCACGGGCCAGGCTGGCCCTATGGGCCATGGGCCGGGCCTGGGCCGAGACTGGGCCGGACCTCAACTTTAAGGAAATCACTAGGCTCTGGACGGGCCTGGGCTGAGAATGTTGAAGTAATGTGCGCAAGCTCAGGTCAGAGCTTGAGAATATTTCAACCAGCAGTTCACTTCCACGGTGCGGTTGCAGAGATATGAGCTTCTCAAAAGCGTCGCCACGGGTCGGGCCGGGCCGGGCCGGGCCGGGTCGCTAATAATCAGATTTTTCCGATACACCACGGAAGGACGAGCGAGCGCTTCGGGCTCGCTCGTAACAAGTAAATATGCTAGGATAATGCTTGCAAATTTTGTGAAAATATCGATATGCTTAATCTGAACGGGCCAGACCTGGACAGGGCCTCAATATTACCAGTAAGGCGCCGTAGCTGGCGATGAACGAGCGAGCGCGAAGGAAATGTATGGGGAATTTCAACTCGATCGGGCAAGTAGTTTCTGAGAAACAAAAAAGGTGCGCACGTGCGCACGTGCGCACGTGCAGAGGCACCCACCTTTCACTTGTGGGCAAGTGGGGGCTGAGAAGTCCCTAACTACACACCAAATTTGAACACAATCGGCTCAGCCGTTCCTCAGATACAGAATAGGGGTGTGCACGTGCGCTCGTGCAGAGGCACCCACCCCTGACTTGTGGAAAACTAGTGGATGAGAGGTTCCTAACCACACACTAAATTTGAACACAATCGGCTCAGCCGTTCCTGATATATATAATAGGGATGTGCACGTGCGCACGTGCAGTCACCTGACCCCTGAGTTGTGTGAAATTGGGGGCTGAGGGGTCCCTAACTACACACGAAATTTGCACATAATCGGCCCAGCCGTTGCAGAGTTATTGCTAGAAAATACTTTTCAACACCCCTCACGCGGCATGCGCCACGTGCAGTGGTAGTCACCCACATGAGTCAGCACTGGTCTCAAACAGGGTAGGTTAGATGAGGCTGTTCAGCAAAGAAGTCCGCTTGTCAATCGGACGTGCGGTTGTAGAGATATGAGCCTCTCAAAAGTGTCGCCGCGGGTCGGGTCGGGGTCGGGTCGGGTCGGGTCGGGTCGGTCGGGTCGGGTCGGGTCGGGTCTGGCCGGGCCGGGCCGGGACGCTCATCAGATTTTGCCATACTCCATGGAAGGACGATCGAGCGCTTCGCGCTCGCTCGTAATTAATTTGACCGGGCCTGATCCGGGTCTGGGCTTGGTGTTCATGGGCCCGAGCCGGGCCGGTCTGGGGGTTGTTGGGCCCGTGACGAACACTGTTGAGGACCCACAGACGCCTCTATCGGCGAAATATTGAATTATGTCATCACGCGATCTTGATCATTGAGCGGAATAGGTTGTCACGTGATTCAAAGAGCCTGCACCCTCCTATTCCACCTAAGACAAGTCACGAATTTTAACTGAGAACATAACGAAATCAAGTGACCTGACCTGAGGTCACACACCAAAATTCCGACACTTATCCATTCGAGTTCTACAAAAAGATTACATCCATATTTTATCATTATTTATCATAATTTGTGGTTAACCCGCGAGTTACGGGGGTGGGATTTTTTAGCCGCTCCCCCTTAGGAATATTAGGAATATCTCAACAACTGATGCAGATATCGACGCCAAACTTGAAGTACCTCTCCGGCATCATTTTGACACATTTTGTGCAAAAATGAAGCAATTTTGTGGGAATTTTTGCGAGATATAGTGAATTTAGTGACATCACTAAACACGATTTTGACACAAAAATCAGCTACACTTTGCCAAGCCGTACAAATGCCACATTTTAAGAAAAATGTAATAGAAAAACGCTAAAAGGTAGAAAATTGCAAGGGCTACAAGCCAGTCATCCCGAAATTTCGCAACTTTTGGTTTTCGACACCAAAATTTGTAAAGCAAAATTTTGTTTTGGAAAATGCCCACAAAATCAAATTTTTCAAAGATATTTAGAAAACGGAATATATGTCAGATAACGATATATGGGCAACTACCATACCAAATTTCAAAACGATATCATCTTTTTTGACTGACATGGCATATCAAGCATTTTTAACTCATGACGCCATATTTTGAAATTGCGTTTTTGGCTTTCATTGACCAGACACAGACAAATAAATGTCAGCACTGTATTTGTATAGATAAAACTGATATAGAAACATGTTTTTTCATTTAGATTTATCATTTTCTCATTTTGACCTTCAGTGACCTGAATTTGACCTGAAATTGACACTAACTTCACGTAAGTGAAGTCAGGTGGTACAATGACTATCACTATCGAATTCTATGCGCAAAAGCATCCATAAAACATGTGTTGCATGACTTTCGTAGATATTTTGTGTGTAGTGACCTTTTGGGACCGGACCTTGACCTTGATCCTTTCCAACAATCTCACCTTAGCTCATGTGGGATATGTATCATACCTTTGACAGCACTTTGGGTGATCATAGGCGCAATCGAAGGTCATGGATGGCAAGTATTGTCCATAAACCCAAATACCTCGATTTTGACGCTTGACTTGACCGTGACCTGACATGTGAACTTAATTTGAAATGTTTAAGTGTGTGTTAGGTTTATCTCATTGAGCGATTTCGAATGCCGCCTTGTGCATCCCGCTGCTATAATTGGTTCTGAAGATACCAGGGGGGGGGGGTGCTAAAAAAAAGCCCCCCCCCCCCCCCCAGTGAGTCGTGTTACAGAATATACCCCGGTGATTGCCGGTTAATGGCTATTCCGATGATACATACATAGGTTTATACACAGATAACAGGAGACCTGGATTTGACACGAAAATATTCGGCATCTTATTTTAAGCACAGCAGTGAGCGACAGTGCTGGACTCGCATTTTCACGAGCCGAGACATAAAAGTGTATCAGCTTAACCCGCGCGGCGCTGGGGTCTCCATCCGAACGTGCGGTGCTGGGGGGGGGGGGTAAATTTTTAGCCCCCCCTCTCGTATCCTCCGAAAAAATCACCGCAGCGAGACGCGCAAGGCGGCGATCGAAAGCTCTCAGTGAGAAGAATCTAACGCATGCCCGAAATTATTAACATAAGGTCACATGTCAGGTCACGGTCAGGTCAAGTATAAACATTTCAGTATTTGGGTTTTTGGGCTATACTTTCCATCCAAAGCCTTGTATTGCAACTATTATCTCACACAGTGCTCCCAAATATATAATGCATCTCCCGCATAAGTAAAAGTGAAATTTTAAGTAAAGGTCAAGGTCAAGGTCAGGTCACAAAAGGTCACAGGTCTACGAAAGCCATGCGACACATGTCGTATGGGTTATTTTACACGTATAATTCGATAGAAGCAGCCATTTTCACAGCTTGACACCATATAATCGCCCTCAGGTCAAGGTCAGGTCACAATAAGGTCAAAATTTGAAATTGATTAATCTAAATAAACATTGCATGTTTCTAGACTAGTTTTGTCTTCGAAATACAGTGGTGGCATTTATTTGTCTGTATCTGTCAGTAAAAGCCAAAAACCGCAATTTAAAAAAATGACGTCATGAGTTACTTATTCTTAGAGAGCCATAAGTCAGTCAAAAATAAAGAAATTGCTTTGAAATTTGGTTTGAACATCGTTCATACTCGGCTCTCTAATATATCTTTCCGGTTTTTTAAAACTTTTCAAACAAAAAACTTTGGTGGAAATTCTTCCCCCAAAATCAGTTTTTTGCATTTTTGGGAGTCAAAAACCAAATTTTTTGAACATCTGAGATAGCCATGTTAAAGACAATGTTATTTACTTTCTTTGACGCCTTTTATTTGCGATTTGCATCAACCACGCCATTTTCTACGATTTTCCAAACATTTAACGTTTTTTCACTAAAAATGACATGACATGACGTCACTAAAACGTCATTATCTCCTCAAAATTTTCACGAATTTCAACAAAATTATAACACAAGATGTAGAATTGATGCACCATAAGGTACCGCAAGTTTCACTTTGATATCTGTCATAGTTTTCAAGTTATGGAGAAAATCCGGAAGGGAGGGTAAAATTTACCCCCCAGCGCCGCGCGGGTTAACAAACTCCGTTTCAAATTTCGGCTCTAAAATTAAGAGGCCGAAAATTTCGTGTCAAATCCAGGTCTGCTCTTTTCTGTGGTTTATATAATTCGAATTATGTATATGGGAGATATCGCCCGCAGAACATTAAAGCTTTGGGCGACATTACAGAGATGCCTGAGGCTATAACTCGAACACCGTTCGACAGACGGGGCTGAACATTTTACAGCGTGAATCTTTGGCCCAGATGACCCCTGACACTTAGTTAAATCAAAATACGAGAAGTAGGATGTTATGGTTTGGTCGATCTGAAGTGGGCTGCCCCGGGCGGCTCTGGTCACGTGACATTGAGGTCACAGAGCGACTACAAGGCTGATGTTATATATAATTGAAAGCAGGTCGACGAGATAAGCATAATGCCGTTTATTTGAGCTCTCTAGCACAATTATGTGCAAAGTTATTACCAAAGACGTGCTGTGCTGGTGACCATGATTTTTCAAAATACAGAAATATAAATACAATATTTAGAGAAAAAACTATCAGTATTTTGTAAACATCGAAGGCTTATGTATAGATGTCGATTCTGGCATGGACAAAATTTCGCAGTTTAAATGGCCACATTATACAATCACGTGATTTAACATGAGATCACGCGTTGAAATTCCAAATTTTTCTAATTTTCCAAAAATGATTACATCATAATAATATATTTTACTGATGATTCTGATTATATATATATAT
>JAXIVJ010000081.1:2500-197500 GCA_036785665.1 Chirona hameri
GAATATGTCTCAGCTGGGACAAGGGTGTGTCAGGACGATTCTGGGGTATGAGATCCACTGGATTCTGAGTTGAGACTGTGATCACTGATTCTGAGTATGAGACTGTGATCACTTGATTTCTGAGTATGAGACTGTGATCACTGATTCTGAGTATGAGACTGTGATCACTGATCAAAGTATGAGACTGTGATCACTGATTCTGAGTATGAGACTGGTGATCACTGATTCTGAGTATGAGGACTGTGATCACTGATTCTGAGTATGAGGACTGTGATCACTGATTCTGAGTATGAGACTGTGATCACTGATTCTGAGTATGAGGACTGTGCTCACTGATTCTGAGTATGAGACTGCGATCACTGATTCTGAGTATGAGACTGTGATCACTGATCTGAGATGAATGAGGACTGTGATCACTGATTCTGAGTATGAGGGACTGTGATCCATGATTCTGAGTATGAGACTGTGATCACTGCTGATTCTGAGTATGAGACTGTGATCACTGGATTCTGAGTATGAGACTCGTGATCACTGATTCTGAGTATGAGACTTGTGATCACTGATTCTGAGTATGAGACTAGTGACCACTGATTCTGAGTAGAACTGTGATCACGATTCGAGTAATGAGACTGTGATCACTGATTCTGAGTATGAACGGTGATCACTGATCAGAGTATGAGACTGTGATCACTGTTTCCGAGTATGAGACTGTGATCATCGATGCTTGAACATAACTTTACATGCGAAGGCAACATAACCGAACCTGAAGATGAGCCAGCTTTAGGGCGCCTATGGCGACGTATTGGAAGGCCTTTTACATACCATTGGGATAATATAAATCGTAAAAAATAGCTAAGCGGGGTGAAACCCTGGCTAATGTTAACAAAAACTGAACTTACCAAAAACGATTCTTCACACTACGATATGCACGAGTTAAACCATTATTGGCTTACACTTAAACCAAGGCCGCACTGAAGTAGTTCGCTCGGCCGCCACACCGGTCACATACACATACCACACGACTCTCTAGCGATCATGCAGTGTTGACTGGTCGGGCGGCTCCCTCCCTCCCTCCCTTCCCTCTAGACTCACCTCTTGCTGACCGGAGCCGCCGCTGACCGACTGTGTCAGGAACATCACCAGCACTGGCCGAGCGGGGAGGCCGCCTGCACCAGCTCGTGGCTCCTGGCGAAACGGTCACAAGGAGTCACACAACTGGCGGCTCCACCACAAGCCCAATCAAGTGTCGCACGGTCTCATTCAGGACTGTAAACTGCTGGCATATTCTGTGCCCAATCGTCACCCCCCACCAGCTGGATAGCCTCGGTCACCGGCACCCACCACCCACGCCGGCAGGTGCTGCTCCAACTCAGTCCAGCCGCCTTCCCTGCCATCACAGCCCCGCTCTGCTCCCGCTCAGTCCAGCCGCCTCCCCTGCCATCGCGGCCACCGCTGCTCCCGCTCAGTCCAGCCGCCTTCCCTGCCATCGCGGGCCACCGCCGCAGCGCGCCCACAGCGGCCACGCGCCGCAGGCGCGCCCACAGCGGCCCACCCGCCGACCGCACGGCAGCGCGCCCACCAGCGCGACCACCGCCGCACGCGCGCCCACAGCGGCCACCGCCGCAGCGCGCCCACAGCGGCCACCCGCCACCAGCGCGCCCACAGCGGCCACCGCCCAGCGCGCCCACAGCGGCCACCGCCCCCAGCGCGCCCACAGCGGCCCGTTGTACTGACATCCAACGCACCACCGCCGTGCCGATACAGCCACCCAAACAACACCCGCCCACCGCCAACCTTCCCCGCACCGTGCTCCCTCCCCCCCCTCAGTACTGACATCCAGCGCCAGTTCGGCGGAGCGCGCGGCCGGCGCCTCTGGGACTACTCGTCGCTCCGGTGAGCGCCCTCTGGAAAAGAGCAGCGTCCCAGCCTCGGAGAGTCAGACGGCCGGCGCTGCGGACCGCCTGCAGCAGCAGTGGTGACGCTCGGTGGAAGCCGGCCGTGCCCCGGGAAGTCTAGACCAGAGCCACAGCGCCTAGCAGCGACTCCACCCAGTAGTCAGGTGACGCCTGGACAGACAGACCGGCTCATGTCAGACACTCCAGACTCAAACGTCGCACGCTCACACATGACGTCAGGCGCTCACAAATGACGTCAGGCGCTCACAAATGACGTCAGGCGCTCACGAATGACGTCAAGACGCTCACAAATGACGTCAGGCGCGCTCACAAATGACGTCAGACGATCACACATGAGGTTCAGACGCTCACAAATGACGTCAGGCGCTCACAAATGACGTCAGGACGCTCACAAATGACGTCAGGCGCTCACACATGAGGTCAGACGCGCTCACAAATGACGTCAGGCGCTCACAAATGACGTCAGACGCTCACAAATGACGTCAGACGCTCACAAATGACGTCAGACGCTAACAGAATAACAGAATACAGATGTCCTCAAACATTCTGTTTTACTGCTCCATCCCCCCTGGACATGCATCGACAGGTTGATCAGGGTAAAGATTGGGACATCGATGGGATGACGCAGCGGATCATATCCTGCCACGGTGCCATTCCCAGGACTGCTAGGCGTATTTCTGGCCGAGTCATGTTCAACATTCATAGCACAGAAAAGGCACAAGCACATCCACGTCAGAATGAAGAAAATACCCCCCCCCCCCCCCCCCCCCCCCACCCCCCCCCCCCCCCCCCCCCCTCTTGTCAGATCGCACGGCAAATTCACCGGCGTGGTGTGAGCCCGTGCGGTATCCGGTACCTACAATTTGCCCGGAAGGTACGCTGATGTACCGAGCACTTGGTTGAAGTAGATGTAGTGCTGAATTACTGACCACATATGACGTATTGCATGCTAACAATATATCACCGTCTGTAAACGATCCTGCACTTGAACAGCGGGCGAGGACAGTCCACGGGCATCGATCGACCTGGATGTACTGTAAGCTGTACATACTCCAGGGGCGCGGCTATACTGACTGTGTACTGGATGCTGGCAAGGTGGCGGCCAGCGCGTCGGCCACCATCTCCTGTCCGCGCAGGTGCGGCATCTCGTCAGGCCAGGAGTCATGGGTCTCAGCGGCGGCGGCGGGCACGGCGCCGGCCGGGAGGGGAGTAGGTGCTGACCGCCCGCAGCACCTGGCGGGACAAAGACATAGAGACGGGCGAGGCGGACACAGACAGTCAGATGCAGCACCTGGCGGGACACAGAGACAGACAGAGAGACAGAGAAAGATACAGAGACAGACAGAGAGAGAGACGAGACAGATACAGAGACGGGCGAGGCGGACACAGACAGTCAGATGCAGCACTGGCGGGACACATACCAGAGACAGAGACAGAGACAGAGCGAGAGCGAGAGCGAGAAGCGAGAGCGAGAGCGAGGAGAGCGAGAGCGAGGGGAGAGCTGAGAGGCGAGAGCGAGAGCGAGAGCGAGAGCGAAGCGAGAGCGAGAGCGAGAGCGAAGCTCGAGAAGCGAGAGCGAGGGAGAGAGAGAGAGAGAGAGAGAGAGAGAAGAGAGAGAGAGAGGAGAGAGAGAGAGAGAGAGAGAGAGAGAGAGAGAGAGATAGAGAGAGAGAGAGAGAGAGCGAGAGAGAGAGAGGGAAGAGAGAGAGAGAGAGAGAGAGAGAGAGAGAGAGGAGAGAGAGAGAGAGAGAGAAGAGAGAGAGAGAGAGAGAGAGAGAGAGAGAGAGAGACGGGCAGGCGGACACAGACGGTCAGAATCTGCAGTCAGAGGTTACAGGCGGTCAGGCGCAGTGAACATTCAGATCACATCAGAGTTGGTAGCTTTACCACAATGTATTCATACATATACTTTTATGAATAAGCTATCAATTGCATCATATTTGGAGTTGTTGGGCATCAGCTAGTAGTCGTCCGTCAGCAGGAAGCTGTCATTTGAATGTCAAGTAATATGAATGACAAAGAGGCCGTTTACTATTCCGTAAGCCCTACGTGGCCGCCATCGTGCGGCTGCCCGTACCGTGCTGGTGTGCAGGGCGGCCATCTTTCGGAGCCTGAGCTCTGGCCAGGCGGTGAGGCCGACCTCGAGCCGGGCATCGGAGGCAGTGCTGGAGCCGGCCAGGTCGCCGACGGGCGGTCCCGACCGGGACTCTGCAGCCGCCGCAGCCTGCAGCATGTCCAGCAGGAGGCCCGAGCCGCCGCCGCTGCCACCGAGCCGAGGCCACCGACGCCGCTGCCGGCCGCCTGAGACAGCCAGCCAGAACCGAGCTTACCCAGGCCGGAGCTGCGACCGGCCGACGGGGCACACAGACAAAGTCAGGAGTCAGCAGCTATAGAGAGCATATTACACGGGCGCTGATGAGGAGTGTACAGACAAAGTCAGAGTCTGCAGCTATAGAGCATATTACACGGGCTCTGATGAGGAGTGTACAGACAAAGTCAGGGTCTGCAGCTATAGAGAGCATATTACACGGGGCGCTGATGAGGAGTGTACAGACAAAGTCAGGGTCTGCAGCTATAGAGAGCATATTACACGGGCACTGATGAGGAGTGTACAGACAAAGTCAGGGTCTGCAGCTATAGAGAGCATATTACACCGGGCGCTGATGAGGAATGTACAGACAAAGTCAGGGTCTGCAGCTATAGAGAGCATATTACACGGGCACTGATGAGGAGTGTACAGACAAAGTCAGGGTCTGCAGCTATAGAGAGCATATTACACGGGCGCTGATGAGGAGTGTACAGACAAAGTCAGGGTCTGCAGCTATAGAGAGCATATTACACGGGCGCTGATGAGGAGTGTACAGACAAAGTCAGGGTCTGCAGCTATAGAGAGCATATTACACGGGCGCTGATGAGGAGTGTACAGAGAGGATAGTCAGGGTCTGCAGCTATAGAGAGCATATTACACGGGCGCTGATGAGGAGTGTACAGACAAAGTCAGGGTCTGCAGCTATAGAGAGCATATTACACAGGCGCTGATGAGGAGTGTACAGACAAAGTCAGGGTCTGCAGCTATAGAGAGCATATTACACGGGCGCTGATGAGGAATGTACAGACAAAGTCAGGGTCTGCAGCTATAGAGAGCATATTACACAGGCGCTGATGAGGAGTGTACAGAGAGGATAGTCAGGGTCTGCAGCTATAGAGAGCATATTACACGGGCACTGATGAGGAGTGTACAGACAAAGTCAGGGTCTGCAGCTATAGAGAGTATATTACACGGGCGCTGATGAGGCGTTCAGATTTGAATTAAAGTTCAAGAAAGTCCACAAAATAAACACGGTTATGACCCGTGGACATGAATACCAACACGACATAATGGCGAAAAAGGTGGCATGGACAAGTTTGTCACAGTCCAAAATACGTCAAATAAACATTTCAAGTCATGAAAATCATGCCAACATCATATGGTGAGGTTGGACCTCGACTGGTAACACCGCTGCGCAACTCACACAGAGTTAGATAGTGACCAGGAGCCGCCCGGGGCCGGGATCAGGCCCCACTTGACGGCGTCCGAGGGCAGAGGTGGCTTCTTGTCGCCTAGGGACGCTTCGAAGATGTCCACCACGAAGTCGTCCAGCATCAGCGGGTCGCCGTCGTCATCTGACTCCACCATCGGCGGCAGCAGACACACGCCTGTGGGGGAGAAGAGGGGGGCAGCGT
This sequence comes from Chirona hameri, assembly GCA_036785665.1. NCBI lineage: Eukaryota > Metazoa > Arthropoda > Thecostraca > Balanomorpha > Balanidae > Chirona > Chirona hameri. The sequence goes on from JAXIVJ010000081.1 coordinate 8,140, forward strand.
AAGTCAAAGGAGACACACGCCTGTGGGGGAGAGGAGGGAGAGGAGGGGGCAGCGTCAGTCACAGAAGACACAGCAAACACGGCACGGCCTCCCGGCACAACCTAGAGGCGGACACAGTACATCTCGAACCCGGCCAGTACAGCGCAACCAACCACCGATGGGGATTCCGGTCGAAAACAAGAAACGTCACTTTTTAAGAGAATCTTTAAAAGCCAGACAATTTCTTGCCACACACTTCACCGGCCTCCAAAAGCATTACGCCAATGCTTGAGAGCATTACGCCAATGCTTGAGATCAAGCATTACGCCAATGTTTGAGAGCATTACGCCAATGCTTGAGATTCTGGGGCGCTCCGACTGTCAAGATCATTCCACCCCAAAAGCACTTTCAGCTCCCAGACGCCGTGTAATACAGCCTCTTCCACTCTGACACCACGTGTCAACGCCTGTCCCTGTCCCGACACCGCGTGTCACCGCGTGACACCACGTGTCAACGCCTGTCCCTGTCCCGACACCGCGTGTCACCACGTGTCAACGCCTGTCCCTGTCCCGACACCACGTGACACCACGTGTCAACGTCTGTCCCTGTCCCGACACCGCGTGTCACCCCCCCCCCCCCCGTGGACCATCGCGCGCGGCGCCGCTCACCCTCCTGCGACGCGTCGGAGTAGAGCTCCCCACTGGATGTGCCGGTGGCCAGGCCCGTCTGGCCGGCAGAAGTGGACGGCACGGCTGGCGCTGACGACCCGGCGCCGCCCAAGCCGCCGCCCAAGCCGCCGCCCGCAGCCGCCGCCGCCGACAGCGCCGGGAACGGGTAGAACGAGGAGAAGGGCGGCCCGCCACCGTCGGCAGAGAACATATGCACCTCCAGCTTGTCCAACTGGGAGGTCAGCAGAGGAGGGCGTCATCACAAGTGAAGAGCATACACATACAAGTCAGCACCGTGACGGCGCCGTCATACACAGGTGTATAATTACCCTCAGAGGGATCATACGGCCCTCACAGCTGCCTGGGCCGCCCACTCAGTTCTACTGATGCATACTGGGTCAAACACTCGACACCCGACACAGCTCCACCACATAGTACAGCACACATTCCCCTCATCTACTTCACTGCTCTACCTCCACACACCAGGCCGCAACAGACTCGACACCCGACACAGCTGCACCACATAGTACAGCACACATTCCCCTCATCTACCTCACTGCTCTACCTCCACACACCAGGCCGCAACCGACTCGACACCCGACACAGCTCCACCACATAGGACAGCACACATTCCCCTCATCTACCTCACTGCTCTAACCCCACACACCAGGCCGCAACAGACTCGACACCCGACACAGCTCCACCACATAGTACAGCACACATTCCCCTCATCTACTTCACTGCTCTACCTCCACACACCAGGCCGCAACAGACTCGACACCCGACACAGCTCCACCACATAGTACAGCACACATTCCCCTCATCTACTTCACTGCTCTACCTCCACACACCAGGCCGCAGCAGACTCGACACCCGACACAGCTGCACCACATAGTACAGCACACATTCCCCTCATCTACCTCACTGCTCTACCTCCACACACCAGGCCGCAACAGACTCGACACCCGACACAGCTCCACCACATAGTACAGCACACATTCCCCTCATCTACTTCACTGCTCTACCTCCACACACCAGGCCGCAACAGACTCGACACCCGACACAGCTCCACCACATAGTACAGCACACATTCCCCTCATCTACCTCACTGCTCTACCTCCACACACCAGGCCGCAACCGACTCGACACCCGACACAGCTCCACCACATAGTACAGCACACATTCCCCTCATCTACCTCACTGCTCTACCTCCACACACCAGGCCGCAGCAGACTCGACACCCGACACAGCTGCACCACATAGTACAGCACACATTCCCCTCATCTACCTCACTGCTCTACCTCCACACACCAGGCCGCAACAGACTCGACACCCGACACAGCTCCACCACATAGTACAGCACACATTCCCCTCATCTACCTCACTGCTCTACCTCCACACACAGGCCGCAACAGACTCGACACCCGACACAGCTCCACCACATAGTACAGCACACATTCCCCTCATCTACCTCACTGCTCTACCTCCACACACCAGGCCGCAACAGACTCGACACCCGACACAGCTCCACCACATAGTACAGCACACATTCCCCTCATCTACCTCACTGCTCTACCTCCACACACCAGGCCGCAACAGACTCGACACCCGACACAGCTCCACCACATAGTACAGCACACATTCCCCTCATCTACCTCACTGCTCTACCTCCACACACCAGGCCGCAACAGACTCGACACCCGACACAGCTGCACCACATAGTACAGCACACATTCCCCTAATCTACCTCACTGCTCTACCTCCACACACCAGGCCGCAACAGACTCGACACCCGACACAGCTCCACCACATAGTACAGCACACATTCCCCTCATCTACCTCACTGCTCTACCTCCACACACCAGGCCGCAACAGACTCGACACCCGACACAGCTCCACCACATAGTACAGCACACATTCCCCTCATCTACCTCACTGCTCTACCTCCACACACCAGGCCGCAACAGACTCGACACCCGACACAGCTCCACCACATAGTACAGCACACATTCCCCTCATCTACCTCACTGCTCTACCTCCACACACCAGGTCACAGCAGACTCGACACCCGACACAGCTCCACCACATAGTACAGCACACATTCCCCTCATCTACCTCACTGCTCTACCCCCACACACCAGGTCACAGCAGACTCGACACCCGACACAGCTGCACCACATAGTACAGCACACAATCCCCTCATCTACCTCACTGCTCTACCCCCACACACCAGGCCGCAGCAGACTCGACACCCGACACAGCTGTACCACATAGTACAGCACACATTCCCCTCATCTACCTCACTGCTCTACCTCCACACACCAGGCCGCAACAGACTCGACACCCGACACAGCTCCACCACATAGTACAGCACACATTCCCCTCATCTACCTCACTGCTCTACCTCCACACACCAGGCCGCAACAGACTCGACACCCGACACAGCTCCACCACATAGTACAGCACACATTCCCCTCATCTACCTCACTGCTCTACCTCCACATACCAGGCCGCAACAGACTCGACACCCGACACAGCTCCACCACATAGTACAGCACACATTCCCCTCATCTATCTCACTGCTCTAACCCCACACACCAGGCCGCAACAGACTCGACACCCGACACAGCTCCACCACATAGTACAGCACACATTCCCCTCATCTACCTCACTGCTCTACCTCCACACACCAGGCCGCAACAGACTCGACACCCGACACAGCTCCACCACATAGTACAGCACACATTCCCCTCATCTACCTCACTGCTCTACCTCCACACACCAGGCCGCAACAGACTCGACACCCGACACAGCTCCACCACATAGTACAGCACACATTCCCCTCATCTACCTCACTGCTCTACCTCCACACACCAGGCCGCAGCAGACTCGACACCCGACACAGCTGTACCACATAGTACAGCACACATTCCCCTCATCTACCTCACTGCTCTACCTCCACACACCAGGCCGCAGCAGACTCGACACCCGCCACAGCTCCACCACATAGTACAGCACACATTCCCCTCATCTACCTCACTGCTCTACCTCCACACACCAGGCCGCAACAGACTCGACACCCGACACAGCTCCACCACATAGTACAGCACACATTCCCCTCATCTACCTCACTGCTCTACCTCCACACACCAGGCCGCAACAGACTCGACACCCGACACAGCTGCACCACATAGTACAGCACACATTCCCCTCATCTACCTCACTGCTCTACCTCCACACACCAGGCCGCAACAGACTCGACACCCGACACAGCTGCACCACATAGTACAGCACACATTACCCTCATCTACCTCACTGCTCTACCTCCACACACCAGGCCGCAACAGACTCGACACCCGACACAGCTGCACCACATAGTACAGCACACATTCCCCTCATCTACCTCACTGCTCTACCTCCACACACCAGGTCACAGCAGACTCGACACCCGACACAGCTCCACCACATAGTACAGCACACATTCCCCTCATCTACCTCACTGCTCTACCCCCACACACCAGGCCGCAACAGACTCGACACCCGACACAGCTCCACCACATAGTACAGCACACATTCCCCTCATCTACCTCACTGCTCTACCTCCACACACCAGGCCGCAACAGACTCGACACCCGACACAGCTGTACCACATAGTACAGCACACATTCCCCTCATCTACCTCACTGCTCTACCTCCACACACCAGGTCACAGCAGACTCGACACCCGACACAGCTCCACCACATAGTACAGCACACATTCCCCTCATCTACCTCACTGCTCTAACCCCACACACCAGGCCGCAACAGACTCGACACCCGACACAGCTCCACCACATAGTACAGCACACATTCCCCTCATCTACCTCACTGCTCTACCTCCACACACCAGGTCACAGCAGACTTGACACCCGACACAGCTCCACCACATAGTACAGCACACATTCCCCTCATCTACCTCACTGCTCTACCTCCACACACCAGGCCGCAACAGACTCGACACCCGACACAGCTCCACCACATAGTACAGCACACATTCCCCTCATCTACCTCACTGCTCTACCTCCACACACCAGGCCGCAACAGACTCGACACCCGACACAGCTCCACCACATAGTACAGCACACATTCCCCTCATCTACCTCACTGCTCTACCTCCACACACCAGGCCGCAACAGACTCGACACCCGACACAGCTCCACCACATAGTACAGCACACATTCCCCTCATCTACCTCACTGCTCTACCTCCACACACCAGGTCACAGCAGACTCGACACCCGACACAGCTGCACCACATAGTACAGCACACATTCCCCTCATCTACCTCACTGCTCTACCTCCACACACCAGGTCACAGCAGACTCGACACCCGACACAGCTCCACCACATAGTACAGCACACATTCCCCTCATCTACCTCACTGCTCTACCTCCACACACCAGGTCACAGCAGACTCGACACCCGACACAGCTGCACCACATAGTACAGCACACATTCCCCTCATCTACCTCACTGCTCTACCTCCACACACCAGGCCGCAGCAGGCTCGACACCCGACACAGCTCCACCACATAATACAGCACACATTCCCCTCATCTACCTCACTGCTCTACCTCCACACACCAGGCCGCAACAGACTCGACACCCGACACAGCTCCACCACATAGTACAGCACACATTCCCCTCATCTACCTCACTGCTCTACCTCCACACACCAGGCCGCAACAGACTCGACACCCGACACAGCTGCACCACATAGTACAGCACACATTCCCCTCATCTACCTCACTGCTCTACCTCCACACACCAGGCCGCAACAGACTCGACACCCGACACAGCTGTACCACATAGTACAGCACACATTCCCCTCATCTACCTCACTGCTCTACCTCCACACACCAGGTCACAGCAGACTCGACACCCGACACAGCTCCACCACATAGTACAGCACACATTCCCCTCATCTACCTCACTGCTCTAACCCCACACACCAGGCCGCAGCAGACTCGACACCCGACACAGCTCCACCACATAGTACAGCACACATTCCCCTCATCTACCTCACTGCTCTACCTCCACACACCAGGCCGCAACAGACTCGACACCCGACACAGCTCCACCACATAGTACAGCACACATTCCCCTCATCTACTTCACTGCTCTACCTCCACACACCAGGCCGCAACAGACTCGACACCCGACACAGCTGCACCACATAGTACAGCACACATTCCCCTCATCTACCTCACTGCTCTACCTCCACACACCAGGCCGCAACAGACTCGACACCCGACACAGCTCCACCACATAGTACAGCACACATTCCCCTCATCTACCTCACTGCTCTAACCCCACACACCAGGCCGCAACAGACTCGACACCCGACACAGCTCCACCACATAGTACAGCACACATTCCCCTCATCTACCTCACTGCTCTACCTCCACACACCAGGCCGCAACAGACTCGACACCCGACACAGCTCCACCACATAGTACAGCACACATTCCCCTCATCTACCTCACTGCTCTACCTCCACACACCAGGCCGCAACAGACTCGACACCCGACACAGCTCCACCACATAGTACAGCACACATTCCCCTCATCTACTTCACTGCTCTACCTCCACACACCAGGCCGCAACAGACTCGACACCCGACACAGCTCCACCACATAGTACAGCACACATTCCCCTCATCTACCTCACTGCTCTACCTCCACACACCAGGCCGCAACAGACTCGACACCCGACACAGCTCCACCACATAGTACAGCACACATTCCCCTCATCTACCTCACTGCTCTACCTCCACACACCAGGTCACAGCAGACTCGACACCCGACACAGCTCCACCACATAGTACAGCACACATTCCCCTCATCTACCTCACTGCTCTACCTCCACACACCAGGTCACAGCAGACTCGACACCCGACACAGCTCCACCACATAGTACAGCACACATTCCCCTCATCTACCTCACTGCTCTACCTCCACACACCAGGCCGCAACAGACTCGACACCCGACACAGCTCCACCACATAGTACAGCACACATTCCCCTCATCTACCTCACTGCTCTACCTCCACACACCAGGTCACAGCAGACTCGACACCCGACACAGCTCCACCACATAGTACAGCACACATTCCCCTCATCTACCTCACTGCTCTACCCCCACACACCAGGCCGCAACAGACTCGACACCCGACACAGCTGCGTCGGCACCGACCTCACACAGCCCCCACTCCCCTGCCTCCGCAGCCGTCGGGCGGCGAGCGGAACCCACCGAGAGCGGTTGGCTGGCCGGCGGCGGGCTGGAGGAGTCGTCATCGTCGTCTTCGGGCGTGCCGGATCCGTCAGAGGAACCGGCCGAGCTGCCGCCGCCGCTGCCGCCCGAGCAGGCGGCGCCGCCCCCGGCCGCGCCCGCAGAGGCGGCGGCACGCGGCGGCGACGGCGGCGGGTCGGCCGGTCCGCCGCTGCTGCCGCCGCCGCTACCCCACTGTGGGTGCAGCCGCTCCCCCTGGAGGACCTCCTGCAGGGCACGGCAGAGATGGAGGTGTTACGGCGGGGAGCGGGGCGTCATCGCGAGACGGAGGTGTTACGGCGGGGAGCAGGGCGTCATCGTGAGACGGCGGGGAACAGGGCGTCATCGCGAGACGGAGGTGTTACTGCGGCGGGGAGCAGGGCGTCATCGCGTCACTTGACTTCGCAGTCCTCTAGGTGTCAAGCCGACAGAGCGATTCGCAAAATTTACAAGACGGACGTCGTACAATGACAATGCGAACAAGTGCAGATACGTTCGGGAAAGCTATACAGTAACAGTTGGATTACTGACCTGTATGAAGCACTGTATGGTGTGTGCCGTCCAGGGCCCGGCCCAGCTGACCGGCTGGGTGGCGGTACTGACCTGTATGAAGCACTGTATGGTGTGTGCCGTCCAGGGCCCAGCCCAGCTGACCGGCTGGGTGGCGGTACTGACCTGTATGAAGCACTGTATGGTGTGTGCCGTCCAGGGCCCGGCCCAGCTGACAGGCTGGGTGGCGGTACTGACCTGTATGAAGCACTGTATGGTGTGTGCCGTCCAGGGCCCAGCCCAGCTGACCGGCTGGGTGGTGGTGCCGCTGGCCGCCCTGAGCAGACAGTCCAGCTGAGCGGCGGTCACGACCTCGCAGAGCCGCAGCGCCGGCCGCGCCGCAGCCGCCACCCACGACACCACCTGGCGGCCGAACAGCGAACCAGTCAGGCATAGAGAGATGGCGACACGAGCAGCTGACGTCCGTCCGAGGAACGGCTGGACGCTCCACCGGGACACCGCACACGACACAAAACAATACACGCTCCACCGTGACACAGCACACGACACAAAACAATACACGCTCCACCGGGACACAACACACGACACAAAACAATACACGCTCCACCGGGACACAACACACGACACAAAACAATACACGCTCCACCGGGACACAGCTGCACACGACACAAAACAATACACGCTCCACCGGGACACCGCACACGACACAAAACAATACACGCTCCACCGGGACACAACACACGACACAAAACAATACACGCTCCACCAGGACACAACACACGACACAAAACAATACACGCTCCACCGGGACACAACACACGACACAAAACAATACACGCTCCACCGGGACACAGCTGCACACGACACAAAACAATACACGCTCCACCGGGACACAACACACGACACAAAACAATACACGCTCCACCGGGACACAGCTGCACACGACACAAAACAATACACGCTCCACCGGGACACCGCACACGACACAAAACAATACACGCTCCACCGGGACACCGCACACGACACAAAACAATACACGCTCCACCAGGACACAACACACGACACAAAACAATACACGCTCCACCAGGACACAACACACGACACAAAACAATACACGCTCCACCAGGACACACCACACGACACAAAACAATACACGCTCCACCGAGACACAGCACACGACACAAAACAATACACGTTCCACCGGGTCACATCACACGACACAAAACAATACACGCTCCACCGGGACACAGCACACGACACAAAAATAATACACGCTCCACCGGGACACAGCTGCACACGACACAAAACAATACACGCTCCACCGGGACACAACACACGACACAAAACAATACACGCTCCACCGGGACACAGCACACGACACAAAACAATACACGCTCCACCGGAACACAGCACACGACACAAAACACGCTCCACCGGGACACAGCACACGACACAAAACAATACACGTTCCACCGGGACACAGCACACGACACAAAACAATACACGCTCCACCGGGACACAGCACACGACACAAAACAATACACGCTCCACCGGGACACCGCACACGACACAAAACAATACACGCTCCACCGGGACACAGCTGCACACGACACAAAACAATACACGCTCCACCGGGACACAGCACACGACACAAAACAATGCACGCTCCACCGGGACACAGCACACGACACAAAAGAATACACGTCCCCCCCCCCCCCCCGTTCCCCCGAAGTTGCGAGGGCTGGGTCGGAGCTACCTTAATTGCAGACGATTCTCGACCAGTCCCCCAGAAGTCCCACAATATAAACCCCCGCCAACTCATCGCAAGCCATCAGCCAACCAGCACGTGTCCGTTTCCCCTGTCGTTTCAGATACCACCCATTAGAGTACGAGTCCCCTAGCGGTCGTCCCAGTAGTCCGTTAATCAGCTCGGGCGTCTCACCTTGCAGCCTGTCATCATCATGTCCGGCGAGACGAGCAGCTGCGGCTCCAGCAAGCGCTCCATGAGCAGTCGAACCACGCGGATGGCCACGTCCCTGCTGACGGTGGGCGCCGGCTCGGCCGCCCCGCCGCCGCTGGAGCCGCCGGCTGACGCCGACCCGGCCCCGGCGCCAGCTCCAGCCGACTCCTGCCGCGGGTCCGGACACGCACCCGCCTGGGAGGAGACGCGCCGAGACACGGTCAGAAGGGAGACGCGCCGAGACACGGTCAGAAGGGAGACGCGCGGAGACACGGTCAGAAGGGAGACACGCGGAGACACACGGAGACACGGTCAGAAGGGAGACGCGCCGAGACACGGTCAGAAGGGAGACGCGCCGAGACACGGTCAGAAGGGAGACGCGCCGAGACACGGTCAGAAGGGAGACGCGCCGAGACACGGTCAGAAGGGAGACGCGCCGAGACACGGTCAGAAGGGAGACGCGCCGAGACACGGTCAGAAGGGAGACGCGCCGAGACACGGTCAGAAGGGAGACACGCGGAGATACGGTCAGAAGGGAGACACACGGAGACACGGTCAGAAGGGAGACACACGGAGACACGGTCAGAAGAGAGACACGCGGAGACACGGTCAGAAGGGAGACGCGCCGAGACACGGTCAGAAGGGAGACGCGCCGAGACACGGTCAGAAGGGAGACGCGCCGAGACACGGTCAGAAGAGAGACACACGGAGATACGGTCAGAAGGGAGACGCGCCGAGACACGGTCAGAAGGGAGACGCGCCGAGACACGGTCAGAAGGGAGACACACGGAGATACGGTCAGAAGGGAGACGCGCCGAGACACGGTCAGAAGGGAGACGCGCCGAGACACGGTCAGAAGGGAGACGCGCCGAGACACGGTCAGAAGGGAGACGCGCCGAGACACGGTCAGAAGGGAGACGCGCCGAGACACGGTCAGAAGGGAGACGCGCCGAGACACGGTCAGAAGGGAGACACACGGAGACACGGTCAGAAGGGAGACACACGGAGACACACGGAGATACGGTCAGAAGGGAGACACACGGAGACACACGGAGATACGGTCAGAAGGGAGACACGCGGAGATACGGTCAGAAGGGAGACACACGGAGACACGGTCAGAAGAGAGACACGCGGAGATACGGTCAGATAAGGCCGGTGTATTGGTCTTTTTCAGACGGAGTGACCCGATCACCATGGTAAGACCGGGATGTCAAAGATGACAAACTGTGTTCCTCGTCGTGCAATCCCCATACAGTTAGAGCAGTTTAATGAGTCTCGGTCAGTATGAATAGGGTGGCGCTGCGCCGATGGCAACGCTGTTTTGAACAGTGTACGACACTCAGCCAAGTACGCTGACTGCAAGCAACATAATATGACAAGTAAACTCCTTTAAAGTGTAGGGCTAGTCATCAAATGTACGCACCTTGACGTATTTGAACTGTTTCTTCTTGATCAGGTCCGATTTGGGCGTACTGTGTACCAGGAAACCGATTAGGTTGCTGCTCGCCAAACTCTGAAAAGTGCAGACACGAAAACGATCAAAATAATACCCAGAAAAAGACGGGTCACGTTAACGAAATGACAAGGTAAATGCGTACAATCGCATAACGACTATTATAGAACCTTTGAGCACAAGTACACAACGATTAACGGTTCTGGAATGTTGGGTGAATGTTCTTTAGCTGAAAGACCGTTATAACGCCAAATAAGCCGACTGAACACAACATCCACCAAGCTGGGACTTGGAGTTGAAACCAAGCGAGTTCTCTGGTCAGTTGCGGACGTGTGTTAGACAGACAAGGTGCCGCCTCCACACGTCACAACTCCGTAGTGCCGCCTCCACACGTCACAACTCCGTAGTGCCGCCTCCACACGTCACAACTCCGTAGTGCCGCCTCCACACGTCACAACTCCGTAGTGCCGCCTCCACACGTCACAACTCCGTAGTGCCGCCTCCACACGTCACAACTCCGTAGTGCCGCCTCCACACGTCACAACTCCGTAGTGCCGCCTCCACACGTCACAACTCCGTAGTGCCGCCTCCACACGTCACAACTCCGTAGTGCCGCCTCCACACGTCACAACTCCGTAGTGCCGCCTCCACACGTCACAACTCCGTAGTGCCGCCTCCACACGTCACAACTCCGTAGTGCCGCCTCCACACGTCACAACTCCGTAGTGCCGCCTCCACACGTCACAACTCCGTAGTGCCGCCTCCACACGTCACAACTCCGTAGTGCCGCCTCCACACGTCACAACTCCGTAGTGCCGCCTCCACACGTCACAACTCCGTAGTGCCGCCTCCACACGTCACAACTCCGTAGTGCCGCCTCCACACGTCACAACTCCGTAGTGCCGCCTCCACACGTCACAACTCCGTAGTGCCGCCTCCACACGTCACAACTCCGTAGTGCCGCCTCCACACGTCACAACTCCGTAGTGCCGCCTCCACACGTCACAACTCCGTAGTGCCGCCTCCACACACAACTCCATAGTGCCGCCTCCACACGTCACAACTCCGTACTTCATTTCCACAACATTGCACATTAAATCATTGACGAGGAATGCAGTCCAACATCACAATATCTGATCTGCCAGGACCACCGAACAACACACAAACAGGAGCGAGTCACTGGTCACCACTGCCCCCAGTCACTGGTCCCCACAGCCCACAGTCACTGGTCACCACAGCCCCCAGTCACTGGTCACCACAGCCTACAGTCACTGGTCACCACAGCCTGCAGTCACTGGTCACCACAGCCCCCAGTCACTGGTCACCACAGCCCCCAGTCACTGGTCACCACATTCCCCAGTCACTGGTCACCACAGCCCCCAGTCACTGGTCACCACAGTCCCCAGGCACTGGTCACCACAGCCTGCAGTCACTGGTCACCACATCCTGCAGGCACTGGTCACCACAGCCCCCAGTCACTGGTCACCACATTCCCCAGTCACTGGTCACCACAGCCCCCAGTCACTGGTCACCACAGCCCCCAGTCACTGGTCACCACAGCCTGCAGTCACTGGTCACCACAGCCCCCAGGCACTGGTCACCACAGCCTGCAGTCACTGGTCACCACAGCCCCCAGTCACTGGTCACCACAGCCTACAGTCACTGGTCACCACAGCCCCCAGTCACTGGTCACCACAACCTGTAGTCACTGGTCACCACAACCTGTAGTCACTGGTCACCACAGCCCCCAGTCACTGGTCACCACAGCCTGCAGTCACTGGTCACCACAGCCTGCAGTCACTGGTCACCACAGCCCCCAGGCACTGGTCACCACAGCCTGCAGTCACTGGTTACCACAGCCTGCAGTCACTGATCACCACAGCCCCCAGTCACTGATCCCCACAGCCCCCAGTCACTGGTCACCACAGCCCCCAGTCACTGGTCACCACAGTCCCCAGGCACTGGTCACCACAGCCTGCAGTCACTGGTCCCCACAGCCCCCAGTCACTGGTCACCACAGCCTGCAGTCACTGGTCACCACAGCCCCCAGTCACTGGTCACCACAGCCCCCAGTCACTGATCCCCACAGCCCCCAGTCACTGGTCACCACAGCCCCCAGTCACTGGTCACTACAGCCTCCAGTCACTGGTCACCACATCCCCCAGTCACTGGTCACCACAGTCCCCAGGCACTGGTCACCACAGCCTGCAGTCACTGGTCACCACATCCCCCAGTCACTGGTCACCACAGTCCCCAGGCACTGGTCACCACAGTCCCCAGACACTGGTCACCACAGCCCCCAGTCACTGGTCACCACAGCCCCCAGTCACTGGTCACCACAGCCTCCAGTCACTGGTCACCACAGCCCCCAGTCACTGGTCACCACAGCCCCCAGTCACTGGTCACCACAGCCCCCAGTCACTGGTCACCACAGCCTGCAGTCACTGGTCACCACAGCCCCCAGTCACTGGTCACCACAGCCTGCAGTCACTGGCCACCACAGTCCGCCTCCGCGCACCTTTCCCATGGTGAGCTTCTTGACGTTGAGCAGCTCGTCGATTTGTTTGTGGTTCTTGAGCCGGGTGAGCAGCCGGCGCCGGTAGCCCTTGTTGCCACGCCCGGAGGCCGAGCCGCCGCTGGATCGAAGCAGGGATCGCTCTCCAGCCAGGTACCGCCACCGACCTGTGGTGTCACACAGACAGACAGACAGACAGACAGACAGACAGACAGATAGACAGACAGACAGACAGACAGACAGACAGACAGACAGACAGACAGACAGACAGACAGACAGACAGACAGACAGACAGACAGACAGACAGACAGACAGACAGACAGACAGACAGACAGACAGACAGACAGACAGACAGACAGACAGACAGACAGACAGACAGACAGACAGACAGACAGACAGACAGACAGACAGACAGACAGACAGACAGACAGACAGACAGACAGACAGACAGACAGACAGACAGACAGACAGACAGACAGACATACAGACAGACAGACAGACAGACAGACAGACAGACAGACAGACAGACAGACAGACAGACAGACAGACAGACAGGGGTCAGTACAGGCCGTCCGGAGGCCAGGCCGCCGCTGGCCTGAGTAGAGAACAGACGAACGTCAGCACAGGCCAGAATACACCACCGACCTCAGGTTCCGCTCCCACACACAGTCGGAGACACGGACAACAGAGGTCCGTACAGACCACTCTCCTGGCCAGAATACACCACCGACCTGAGGTTCCGCTCCCACACACAGTCAGAGACACGGACAACAGAGGTCCGTACAGACCACTCTCCTGGCCAGAAACCACCACCGACCTGAGGTTCCGCTCCCACACACAGTCGGAGACACGGACAACAGAGGTCCGTACAGACCACTCTCCTGGCCAGAATCCACCACCGACCTGAGGTTCCGCTCCCACACACAGTCAGAGACACGGACAACAGAGGTCCGTACAGACCACTCTCCTGGCCAGGAACCACCACCGACCTGAGGTTCCGCTCCCACACACAGTCAGACACGGACAACAGAGGTCCGTACAGACCACTCTCCTGGCCAGAAACCACCACCGACCTGAGGTTCCGCTCCCACACACAGTCAGAGACACGGACAGCAGAGGTCCGTACAGACCACTCTCCTGGCCAGAAACCACCACCGACCTGAGGTTCCGCTCCCACACACAGTCAGAGACACGGACAACAGAAGTCCGTACAGACCACTCTCCTGGCCAGAAACCACCACCGACCTGAGGTTCCGCTCCCACACACAGTCAGAGACACGGACAACAGAGGTCCGTACAGACCGCTCTCCTGGCCAGAATCCACCACCGACCTGAGGTTCCGCTCCCACACACAGTCAGAGACACGGACAACAGAGGTCCGTACAGACCACTCTCCTGGCCAGGAACCACCACCGACCTGAGGTTCCGCTCCCACACAGTCAGAGACACGGACAACAGAGGTCCGTACAGACCACTCTCCTGGCCAGGAACCACCACCGACCTGAGGTTCCGCTCCCACACACAGTCAGACACGGACAACAGAGGTCCGTACAGACCACTCTCCTGGCCAGGAACCACCATCGACCTGAGGTTCCGCTCCTACACCCAGTCAGAGACACGGACAACAGAGGTCCGTACAGACCGCTCTCCTGGCCAGAAACCACCACCGACCTGAGGTTCCGCTCCCACACACAGTCAGAGACACGGACAACAGAGGTCCGTACAGACCACTCTCCTGGCCAGAAACCACCACCGACCTGAGGTTCCGCTCCCACACACAGTCAGAGACACGGACAACAGAGGTCCGTACAGACCACTCTCCTGGCCAGAAACCACCACCGACCTGAGGTTCCGCTCCCACACAGTCAGAGACACGGACAACAGAGGTCCGTACAGACCACTCTCCTGGCCAGAAACCACCACCGACCTGAGGTTCCGCTCCCACACACAGTCAGAGACACGGACAACAGAGGTCCGTACAGACCACTCTCCTGGCCAGAATACACCACCGACCTGAGGTTCCGCTCCCACACAGTCAGAGACACGGACAACAGAGGTCCGTACAGACCACTCTCCTGGCCAGAATACACCACCGACCTGAGGTTCCGCTCCCACACACAGTCAGAGACACGGACAACAGAGGTCCGTACAGACCACTCTCCTGGCCAGAATACACCACCGACCTGAGGTTCCGCTCCCACACACAGTCAGAGACACGGACAACAGAGGTCCGTACAGACCACTCTCCAGGCCAGAATACACCACCGACCTGAGGTTCCGCTCCCACACACAGTCAGAGACACGGACAACAGAGGTCCGTACAGACCGCTCTCCTGGCCAGAAACCACCACCGACCTGAGGTTCCGCTCCCACACACAGTCAGAGACACGGACAACAGAGGTCCGTACAGACCACTCTCCTGGCCAGAATACACCACCGACCTGAGGTTCCGCTCCCACACAGTCAGAGACACGGACAACAGAGGTCCGTACAGACCACTCTCCTGGCCAGAATACACCACCGACCTGAGGTTCCGCTCCCACACAGTCAGAGACACGGACAACAGAGGTCCGTACAGACCACTCTCCTGGCCAGAATACACCACCGACCTGAGGTTCCGCTCCCACACACAGTCAGAGACACGGACAACAGAGGTCCGTACAGACCACTCTCCTGGCCAGAATACACCACCGACCTGAGGTTCCGCTCCCACACACAGTCAGAGACACGGACAACAGAGGTCCGTACAGACCACTCTCCTGGCCAGAATACACCACCGACCTGAGGTTCCGCTCCCACACAGTCAGAGACACGGACAACAGAGGTCCGTACAGACCACTCTCCTGGCCAGAATACACCACCGACCTGAGGTTCCGCTCCCACACAGTCAGAGACACGGACAACAGAGGTCCGTACAGACCACTCTCCTGGCCAGAATACACCACCGACCTGAGGTTCCGCTCCCACACAGTCAGAGACACGGACAACAGAGGTCCGTACAGACCACTCTCCTGGCCAGAATACACCACCGACCTGAGGTTCCGCTCCCACACAGTCAGAGACACGGACAACAGAGGTCCGTACAGACCACTCTCCTGGCCAGAATACACCACCGACCTGAGGTTCCGCTCCCACACACAGTCAGAGACACGGACAACAGAGGTCCGTACAGACCACTCTCCTGGCCAGAATACACCACCGACCTGAGGTTCCGCTCCCACACAGTCAGAGACAGGACAACAGAGGTCCGTACAGACCACTCTCCTGGCCAGAATACACCACCGACCTGAGGTTCCGCTCTCACACAGTCAGAGACACGGACAACAGAGGTCCGTACAGACCACTCTCCTGGCCAGAATACACCACCGACCTGACGTGGTGTCACGCACACACATCGAGAAATAGTCAGATGCCGGCAGTCAAGTAGAAAGGGACACCAATTATCTCCAGCGTGCGAAAACAACACAAACCACGAGGCGGCAACAGCTGTCATTGCAGACACGTCTATCTGCACAGGACGTATGGTCATCACGGCTTGGATGTAACAATCTGCACATGACGTATGGTCGTCACGGCTTGGATGTAACAATCTGCACAGGACGTATGGCCGTCACGGCTTGGATGTAACAATCTGCACAGGACGTATGGCCGTCACGGCTGGGATGTAACAATCTGCACAGGTCGTATGGCCGTCACGGCTTGGATGTAACAATCTGCACAGGACGTATGGCCGTCACGGCTTGGATGTAACAATCTGCACAGGACGTATGGCCTTCACGGCTTGGATGTAACAATCTGCACAGGACGTATGGCCGTCACGGCTGGGATGTAACAATCTGCACAGGTCGTATGGCCGTCACGGCTTGGATGTAACAATCTGCACAGGACGTATGGCCGTCACGGCTTGGATGTAACAATCTGCACAGGACGTATGGTCGTCACGGCTTGGATGTAACAATCTGCACAGGACGTATGGCCGTCACGGCTTGGATGTAACAATCTGCACAGGACGTATGGCCGTCACGGCTTGGATGTAACAATCTGCACAGGACGTATGGTCATCACGGCTTGGATGTAACAATCTGCACAGGACGTATGGCCGTCACGGCTTGGATGTAACAATCTGCACAGGACGTATGGCCGTCACGGCTTGGATGTAACAATCTGCACAGGACGTATGGCTGTCACGGCTGGGATGTAACAAGACACAGTCTCGCCAACCAAGGCAAGGGTCGAAGTAACTTCCTCCGACCAACAACGACTACGTCAAGAAGACTGACACCCACGTGATGGGTAATGTCACCACTGTAGAACATCTGCTTCAAGTTCCTGTGTGAGCATGACACAGATTGTGAACTGATTGTGATAATAACACTGCTTGTGAACACCCGGCTAGCTGAAGGAGCTGACTGACCGGCCTCGCGGTGCTCGAGCCCCTCGATCAGCGTGGCCAGGTACAACAGCATCCACTCCACCAGCTGGAGCTCGGGCATTTCGGCCGTCAGGTGGTCACAGAGCGCGCCGAGCAGCGCCTCCAGCAGACAGCGCGACTGGAGACGGGAGCGGGACAGCGTCCGCTGGCCCAGGTAGGTCAGCAGGATAAACAGCCTGCCGGAGGTCAGGTCAGGTCAGGACCCCACACAGACGACTGAAGACGGGAGCGGGACAGCGTCCGCTGGCCCAGGTAGGTCAGCAGGATAAACAGCCTGCCGGAGGTCAGGTCAGGTCAGGTCAGGACCCCACACAGACGACTGGAGACGGGAGCGGGACAGCGTCCGCTGGCCCAGGTAGGTCAGCAGGATAAACAGCCTGCCGGAGGTCAGGTCAGGTCAGGTGAGGTCAGGTGAGATCATGTGAGGTCAGGTTAGGTCCGGTTCGGTCAGGTGAGGTCAGGTGAGGTCAGGTGAGGTCAGGTGAGGTCAGGTGAGGTCAGGTGAGGTCAGGTGAGGTCAGGTGAGGTCAGGTGAGGTCAGGTGAGGTCAGGTGAGGTCAGGTGAGGTCAGGTGAGGTCAGGTGAGGTCAGGTGAGGTCAGGTGAGGTCAGGTGAGGTCAGGTGAGGTCAGGTGAGGTCAGGTGAGGTCAGGTGAGGTCAGGTGAGGTCAGGTGAGGTCAGGTGAGGTCAGGTGAGGTCAGGTGAGGTCAGGTGAGGTCAGGTGAGGTCAGGTCAGGTGAGGTGAGGTCAGGTGAGGTCAGGTGAGGTCAGGTGAGGTCAGGTGAGGTCAGGTGAGGTGAGGTGAGGTGAGGTGAGGTGAGGTGAGGTGAGGTGAGGTGAGGTGAGGTGAGGTGAGGTGAGGTGAGGTGAGATCAGGTCAGGTCAGGTGGGGTGAGGTGAGGTCAGGTTAGGTCCGGTGAGGTGAGGTGAGGTGAGGTGAGGTGTGGTGAGGTGAGGTGAGGTGAGGTGAGGTGAGGTGAGATCAGGACAGGTCAGGTGAGGTCAGGTGAGGTTAGGTCCGGTGAGGTGAGGTGAGGTGAGGTGAGGTGAGGTGAGGTGAGGTGAGGTGAGGTGAGGTGAGGTGAGGTGAGGCGAGGTGAGATCAGGTCAGGTCAGGTGAGGTCAGGTCAGGTTAGGTTAGGTCCGGTGAGGTGAGGTGAGGTGAGGTGAGGTGAGGTGAGGTGAGGTGAGGTGAGGTGAGGTGAGGTGAGGTGAGGTGAGGTGAGGTGAGGTGAGGTCAGGTGAGGTCAGGTCAGGTTAGGTTAGGTCCGGTGAGGTGAGGTGAGGTGAGGTGAGGTGAGGTGAGATCAGGTCAGGTCAGGTGGGGTGAGGTGAGGTCAGGTTAGGTCCGGTGAGGTGAGGTGAGGTGAGGTGAGGTGAGGTGAGGTGAGGTGAGGTGAGGTGAGGTGAGGTCAGGTTAGGTCCGGTGAGGTGAGGTCAGGTGAGGTCAGGTTAGGTCCGGTGAGGTGAGGTGAGGTGAGGTCAGGTGAGGTCAGGGCATGTCAGTACCCCACATAGGATGATGCAGACGTGGCTGACGGCGAGGACTGTACACCGAGTTGCTGGGTCACACCGTGCCGTCTGAATGCAGTGGTATAGCAAAGTGGTAACGGTACTAGCGGAAAGACTAGACTCAGGGGACATCTTTCTGCACTGCAATGGCGTGCCGGCAGATATACAATTTGTTAAAAGAAAAAACATGAAATAATTTAACAATATGCAACACAAGTCACAACCGGTAGATCAGCCCACAAGTGTTTCAATGTGAGTAACGCCCAGGGCAGTACTGACGATCCTATACCGTCTGTCCACCTCCTGCCGTTGTCCCCGTCACAGCACTAACCTCTGCCTGCTGAAGTCACGATCCTCCGTGTGCGCGAACAGCCTGCAGAACGTGTCGGCTATCAGTCCGCCCCACCAGGGCTGCTGGCCTGCCGCCGACAGCAGCAGAGTGCCCGCCGCCAGCTGTACCCGCGGACCGCCGTGCACACACAGCTCTTCGAACAGGCGCAGACACAGCGGCGGGGTGAGCACCGGCAGCGGCGCGGCGCCCAGCAGCGACGGGCGGCCGGCCGCCTCGGCCGACAGCGCCAGCAGCGACTCGAGCAGGTGGTCGGCGACGCGGCGCAGTTGTGAGGAGGCGGCGTCGCGCAGTCGTCCGGCGGCGGCAGCGACGGGCGGCAGACGGGGCCGGCAGTACTGACGCAGTCGGCGCAGCAGAGACAGCACCACGCTGGCCTGCTGGTGGAGCGCCACACACTCCTGCGCACGGCGACACGCACGGAACAGGCAGTCAGTTGGGAGGGTATAGTGGGAGGTGCAACTCGACAGCGGCTCACGTTCGGATGGTAATCAACTCACAACGAGGGCCATCATGACCGGCAACGCCATTCTCACAACAACCACATGATAAACGCTGCAGTTTTCTTTAGACGCCTATTTCTCCAGTATAACCCAGCTCTGCCTCACGCGAACTCATGACCCATCAAACCATCGCACGGCCGGCACAGCAGCAGCAGCAGCAGCACCCCTAACCGCCCAGTGCACCACACCAGCACCACCCACCGGCCGCCACCGGCCGCTGGACCGGCCGCTGGACCGTGCCACCATCGGCGCAGCGCTGACCTGGTAGGCGGCCGGCACCCTGGAGTCGGCGGAGAGCGCGGCCGGTCGCGTGGCGCCGTCGGCCGCGCCGTCCGCGCTGGGCGCCAGATGCAGCAGCAGCCGCCGCAGCCGCTCGCAGGCCAGGCTGTACTGGCAGTGCACCTCCTGGTGCAGGGTGGTGAGCAGACCCAGCTCCGTCTGCACAGAAGATGGAGGCGGCGTCACAGAGACGTACACACACACACGCGGACACATGCTGACACACACAGAGAGCAAACTGTGTACAGTCGGCACCATAACCAGTGCCCGGACTTAACAGCAGACAAGTTACAATGGCAGGTGCATGGGCTTCGAGGAATGCGGGCCGATTACCAGATGAAGCATTATCGCGATGAATGATATTACTAACTTCGTTAAATGAAATGTTCGTTACTTTGGAGAAATTTCCGATCACAACTATCAAGACGTAGACGTCATCAGCTCGCAAAGCTTTACCAGTCTCGTCTTCGTTTCACATCTGGCGGTACCTTCCGCTGGATTAGATGGTCCACCGATGGTAGTTACAGGACACCTCGGCCTATATGTCGCCGCCGTCTGCAGTGTCTGTCCCCTCTGTGTGCCTCTGTCTCCTTATCTGCCTCTCCCCGTCTCCTCCTCAGCCTCTCCCCGTCTCCTCCTCTGCCTCTCCCCGTCTCCTCTTGTGCCTCTCCCCGTCTCCTCTGCCTCTCCCCGTCTCCTCCTCTGCCTCTCCCCGTCTCCTCCTCTGCCTCGCCCCGTCTCCTCCTCTGCCTCTCCCCGTCTCCTCCTCTGCCTCTCCCCGTCTCCTCCTCTGCCTCTCCCCGTCTCCTCCTCTGCCTCTCCCCGCCTCCTCCTCTGCCTCTCCCCGTCTCCTCTGCCTCTCCCCGTCTCCTCCTCTGCCTCTCCCCGTCTCCTCCTCTGCCTCTCCGTCTCCTCCTCTGCCTCTCCCCGTCTCCTCCTCTCCCTCTCCCCGTCTCCTCCTCTGCCTCGCCCCGTCTCCTCCTCTGCCTCGCCCCGTCTCCTCCTCTGCCTCTCCCCGTCTCCTCCTCTGCCTCTCCCCGTCTCCTCCTCTGCCTCTCCCCGTCTCCTCTGCCTCTCCCCGTCTCCTCCTCTGCCTCTCCCCGTCTCCTCCTCTGCCTCTCTCCGTCTCCTCCTCTGCCTCTCCCCGTCTCCTCTGCCTCGCCCCGTCTCCTCCTCTGCCTCTCCCCGTCTCCTCCTCTGCCTCTCCCCGTCTCCTCCTCTGCCTCTCCTCGTCTCCTCCTCTGCCTCTCCCCGTCTCCTCCTCTGCCTCTCCCCGTCTCCTCCGCTGCCTCTCCCCGTCTCCTCCTCTGCCTCGCCCCGTCTCCTCCTCTGCCTCGCCCCGTCTCCTCCTCTGCCTCTCCCCGTCTCCTCCTCTGCCTCTCCCCGTCTCCTCCTCTGCCTCTCCCCGTCTCCTCTGCCTCTCCCCGTCTCCTCCTCTGCCTCTCCTCGTCTCCTCCTCTGCCTCTCCCAGTCTCCTCCTCTGCCTCTCTCCGTCTCCTCCTCTGCCTCTCCCCGTCTCCTCTGCCTCTCCCCGTCTCCTCCTCTGCCTCTCCCCGTCTCCTCCTCTGCCTCTCTCAGTCTCCTCCTCTGCCTCTCCCCGTCTCCTCTGCCTCTCCCCGTCTCCTCCTCTGCCTCTCTCCGTCTCATCCTCTGCCTCTCCCCGTCTCCTCTGCCTCTCCCCGTCTCCTCCTCTGCCTCTCCCCGTCTCCTCTGCCTCTCCCCGTCTCCTCCTCTGCCTCTCCCCGTCTCCTCCTCTGCCTCTCCCCGTCTCCTCCTCTGCCTCTCCCCGTCTCCTCCTCTGCCTCTCCCGTCTCCTCCTCTGCCTCTCCCCGTCTCCTCCTCTGCCTCTCCCCGTCTCCGCCTCTGCCTCTCCCCGTCTCCTCCTCTGCCTCTCCCCGTCTCCTCCTCTGCCTCTCCCCGTCTCCTCCTCTGCCTCGCCCCGTCTCCTCCTCTGCCTCTCCCCGTCTCCTCCTCTGCCTCTCCCCGTCTCCTCCTCTGCCTCTCCCCGTCTCCTCCTCTGTCTCGCCCCGTCTCCTCCTCTGCCTCTCCCCGTCTCCTCCTCTGCCTCTCCCCGTCTCCTCATCTGCCTCTCCCCGTCTCACCTGTGCCTGTGCCTGTCCCAGTCTCCTCCTCTGCCTCTCCCCGTCTCACCTGTGCCTGTTCGCGGGAGATGACGCGGACCAGGTGCGCCGGGTCGGCCACCTGCCACGGCATCAGTACCGTGTGTCCATAGAACCAGGCCATCGGCACGCGGCACCGCGTCGTTGTCATGCCGTACCGGCCGATCGTCGTGATCTGACGGCAGAGACACGGGACGGGTACGGGACGGTCAGACGACTGACGACATACGACAGAGAGACGGGACGGGTACGGTCAGACGACTGACGACAGAGACACGGGACGGGTCCGGTCAGACGACTGACGACAGACGACAGAGAGACGGGACGGGTACGGTCAGACGACTGACGACTGACGGCAGAGAGACTGGACGGGTACGGTCAGACGACTGACGACAGAGAAACGGGACGGGTACGGTCAGACGACTGACGACAGACGACAGACGACAGACGACAGACGACAGACGACAGACGACATAGAGACGGGACGGGTACGGTCAGACGACTGACGACTGACGGCAGAGAGACTGGACGGGTACGGTCAGACGACTGACCACAGAGAGACGGGGCGGGTACGGTCAGACGACTGACGACAGACGACAGAGAGACGGGGCGGGTACGGTCAGACGACTGACGACATAGACGGGACGGGTACGGTCAGACGACTGACGACTGACGACTGACGACTGACGATAGAGAGACGAGACGGGTACGGTGTTTCCGACAAACGAAACCAGCGGTCAGAAATTGTCAGCAGTATTGGTCAGAAGCAGTACCTGCCGCGTCAGAGATTGTCAGCATCAGAAGCAGTACCTGCCGCGTCAGAAGCAGTACCTGCCGCGTCAGAGATTGTCAGAGTCAGAAGCAGTACCTGCCGCGTCAGAGATTGTTAGCGTCAGAAGCAGTACCTGCCGCGTCAGAGATTGTCAGCGTCAGAAGCAGTACCTGCCGCGTCAGAGATTGTCAGAGTCAGAAGCAGTACCTGCCGCGTCAGAGATTGTCTGAGTCAGAAGCAGTACCTGCCGCGTCAGAGATTGTCAGCGTCAGAAGCAGTACCTGCCGCGTCAGAGATTATCAGCGTCAGAAGCAGTACCTGCCGCGTCAGAGATTGTTAGCGTCAGAAGCAGTACCTGCCGCGTCAGAGATTATCAGCGTCAGAAGCAGTACCTGCCGCGTCAGAGATTGTCAGCGTCAGAAGCAGTACCTGCCGCGTCAGAGATTGTTAGCGTCAGAAGCAGTACCTGCCGCGTCAGAGATTGTCAGCGTCAGAAGCAGTACCTGCCGCGTCAGAGATTGTCAGCGTCAGAAGCAGTACCTGCCGCGTCAGAGATTGTCAGCATCAGAAGCAGTACCTGCCGCGTCAGAGATTGTCAGCATCAGAAGCAGTACCTGCCGCGTCAGAGATTGTCAGAGTCAGAAGCAGTACCTGCCGCGTCAGAGATTGTCAGCATCAGAAGCAGTACCTGCCGCGTCAGAGATTGTCAGCATCAGAAGCAGTACCTGCCGCGTCAGAGATTGTCAGCGTCAGAAGCAGTACCTGCCGCGTCAGAGATTGTCAGAGTCAGAAGCAGTACCTGCCGCGTCAGAGATTGTCAGCATCAGAAGCAGTACCTGCCGCGTCAGAGATTATCAGCGTCAGAAGAAATACCTGCCGCGTCAGAGATTGTCAGAGTCAGAAGCAGTACCTGCCGCGTCAGAGATTGTCTGAGTCAGAAGCAGTACCTGCCGCGTCAGAGATTGTTAGCGTCAGAAGCAGTACCTGCCGCGTCAGAGATTATCAGCGTCAGAAGCAGTACCTGCCGCGTCAGAGATTGTTAGCGTCAGAAGCAGTACCTGCCGCGTCAGAGATTATCAGCGTCAGAAGCAGTACCTGCCGCGTCAGAGATTGTCAGAGTCAGAAGCAGTACCTGCCGCGTCAGAGATTGTCAGCGTCAGAAGCAGTACCTGCCGCGTC
This sequence comes from Chirona hameri, assembly GCA_036785665.1. Classification (NCBI taxonomy): domain Eukaryota; kingdom Metazoa; phylum Arthropoda; class Thecostraca; order Balanomorpha; family Balanidae; genus Chirona; species Chirona hameri. The sequence continues at coordinate 32,679 of JAXIVJ010000081.1, forward strand.
AGAGATTGTCAGCGTCAGAAGCAGTACCTGCCGCGTCGATTGTCAGCGTCAGAAGCAGTACCTGCCGCGTCAGAGATTGTCAGCGTCAGAAGCAGTACCTGCCGCGTCAGAGATTATCAGCGTCAGAAGCAGTACCTGCCGCGTCAGAGATTGTCAGCGTCAGAAGCAGTACCTGCCGCGTCAGAGATTATCAGCGTCAGAAGCAGCACCTGCCGCGTCAGAGATTGTCAGCGTCAGAAGCAGTACCTGCCGCGTCAGAGATTGTCAGCGTCAGAAGCAGTACCTGCCGCGTCAGAGATTGTCAGCGTCAGAAGCAGTACCTGCCGCGTCAGAGATTGTCAGCATCAGAAGCAGTACCTGCCGCGTCAGAGATTGTCAGAGTCAGAAGCAGTACCTGCCGCGTCAGAGATTGTCAGCGTCAGAAGCAGTACCTGCCGCGTCAGAGATTGTCAGAGTCAGAAGCAGTACCTGCCGCGTCAGAGATTGTCAGCATCAGAAGCAGTACCTGCCGCGTCAGAGATTGTCAGCATCAGAAGCAGTACCTGCCGCGTCAGAGATTGTCAGCGTCAGAAGCAGTACCTGCCGCGTCAGAGATTGTCAGCATCAGAAGCAGTACCTGCCGCGTCAGAGATTATCATCGTCAGCAGCAGTACCTGCCGCGTCAGAGACTGTTGGTGAGCTGGGACACACGGTGAGGGACCGTGATATGATGATTAGGGTTTTAGGGCGCACCGACTACTTGCGGTGTGGGCGCCCACGCACCCACACACGGTCTCTCACTCGGTGAGGGACCGTCTGTGGGTGCGTGGAGAGGAGATGACCGCAGACTAACTGACCTTGAGGTAGCGGCAGACGGGCGGCGGCTCCAGACCGGTCATGACCAGTCGCCGGTAGCCTATGTCGGAGGCGACGACCAGCCTCTGTCCGTCAGACTCCTCGCGCTCCGTCCACACGTCGACGCTGAGCGACAGCAGGTCCGAGCACGCCGGGATGATGATGTCTGGCGGCAGACAACACCGTACCGTCACACACACGGCGACACTCACTAAACACGGAGACTCTGTCAGTCAGTCGGTCAGTCGGTGGGAGTCTAGCTGACGTGTGACCGCCCAACGGGGGAGGCAGCCACTAGCCAGCGAAGCAGATGTCTGTGCCGGACAGGCGTCAGCAATCAGCATGACCACGGCAGTCGCACACATCCCTAAAGTACTGCTCCTGGATGCAGAGACGCTGCCGATCTTAGTTCACTAACGATTCAGTTCAGGTGTGTCGCATTAGGTTCGAACCAGGACACTTCAGGCACACCACTGCCAGCGCTACTAGCTTACAAAGACCCCACAGGACACGTCGTCACAGACGTGCCGATACACGACTATCAGCGCAGTAAGCTGATCAGTCAGAGTGAAGAAACACGCCGGACCTGGGTACCGACAGACTCGGCTGGCCGACCGGCCGACAGCCATGTCCAGCCATCACAGACGTGCACATCTCGCAAAGTCCTGTCCCTGGATGAAGAGTCACTGTCTATCATCGTTAAGTAACGATTCAGTTCATATCCCTCATAGCGGCATAACACTAGGAAACAGTTCCAGGTACAATACTGCGGGAGTGGTTAGACTGAGCCCCACAGGGCACACAACTTGAGTGTCACTCCAGGGCTTCGACTGCTCGCGAAGCAAACCGAGCAATCAGGAGGGAGGGAGACGTACACTGGACCTCTGCACCCGCAGACCGTCCGACCGCCAGCAGCACTCACCCGTCAGCAGGATGGGCGCCCCGAAGTCGATCACGACGAAGCGCCGGGCGCCGCTGTGCATGCGGTCAATGACGAGCATGTGGTGGGCGGGCGGCGCCAGCAGGTGGTGCCAGGGAGACAGGAGTACAGACAGCATCGGGTCCTGCCGACACACACAGACACACAGACATAGTCAGCAGGTGGTGCCAGGGAAACAGGAGTACAGACAGCATCGGGTCCTGCCGACACACACAGACACAGTCAGCAGGTGGTGCCAGGGAGACAGGAGTACAGACAGTATCGGGTCCTGCCGACACACACAGACACACAGACATAGTCAGCAGGTGGTGCCAGGGAAACAGGAGAACAGACAGCATCGGGTCCTGCCGACACACACAGACACACAGGCATAGTCAGCAGGTGGTGCCAGGGAGACAGGAGTACAGACAGCATCGGATCCTGCCGACACACACAGACACACAGGCATAGTTAGCAGGTGGTGCCAGAGAAACAGGAGTACAGACAGCATCGGGTCCTGCCGACACACACAGACACACAGGCATAGTCAGCAGGTGGTGCCAAGGAGACAGGAGTACAGACAGCATCGGGTCCTGCCGACACACACAGACACACAGACATAGTCAGCAGGTGGTGCCAAGGAGACAGGAGTACAGACAGCATCGGGTCCTGCCGACACACACAGACACACAGACATAGTCAGCAGGTGGTGCCAGGGAAACAGGAGTACAGACAGCATCGGGTCCTGCCGACACACACAGACACACAGACATAGTCAGCAGGTGGTGCCAGGGAGACAGGAGTACAGACAGCATCGGGTCCTGCCGACACACACAGACACACAGACATAGTCAGCAGGTGGTGCCAGGGAAACAGGAGTACAGACAGCATCGGGTCCTGCCGACACACACAGACACACAGGCATAGTCAGCAAGTGGTGCCAGGGAGCGCGCACACACGCACACGCGCACGCGCACGCGCACGCGCACGCGCACGCGCACACGCACACGCACACGCACACGCACACGCACACGCACACGCACACGCACACGCACACGCACACGCACACGCACACGCACACGCACACGCACACGCACACGCACACGCACACGCACACGCACACGCACACGCACACGCACACACACACACACACACACACACACACACACACACACACACACACACACACACACACACACACACACACACACACACACACACACACACACGTATACAGCCAGCAGTGAGGGCGGGGAGGTGGGACAGCTCACAGTATCACCGCGGTGCGTAGGTGGGCGGATCACTGTCTTGATACTCTCAGAGTCGTTTTGGTGTCTGTCTCAGCTTTCAGTGAACGAGACTGGGCACACAGATTGGACAAAGACAAGGACAGGAGTCAAAGCCGCACACCGTACATTTGACTAATTTGAGCTGTGTTAGGTTGTATTTGGTTCCACCCGGCACCCTCACACCTGACGGTGGTCCGTCTGACTCTGACCAGCTGTACACTGTACACTGTGGTGTACAATATGTAAAGATGCACTGCTGAGCTGTACAGCTGCACTGTATCAGCACATCCCGCACCAGCTGCTGTGTCAGTACTGTCAGTACTAGTGAACACACACCGGCCGGGGCGGAGTGGCGGCCAGTCAACCTCAGCACATCCCACACCAGCTGCTGTGCCAGTACTGTCAGTACTAGTGAACACACACCGGCCGGGGCGGAGTGGCGGCCAGTCAACCTCAGCACATCCCACACCAGCTGCTGTGTCAGTACTGTCAGTACTCATGAACACACACCGGCCGGGGCGGAGTGGCGGCCAGTCAACCTCAGCTCGTCACTCACCGTCAGCTGCTGCGCCGGGTCACCGGGCGTCGTCTGCGGTGGTGGCGGCGGTGGCGGGGGCGGCGGCGGCGGCGGCGGCGGTGGAGGGTCGGCCGGCGCCGCCAGCGAGTCCTCGAGCTGCTCTGAGAGCCGTTTGGCGCCGGCCACCTCCTGACTGACATGCTGCAGGATATCCAGCAGGTGTCCGTTCTCCTGGTCCGGCTTCTGCGTCATCAGCACGCGCAGCTCGGCCGCCTTCTTCTCGACGTCAGCGATGGCCTCCTCGAGTCGGGCCGTGCTGAGCACGTCCCTGTGTCCGGCCAGCTGCTGGCTGGTGCCGAACAGCCGCGCCGCGCCCGGGCCCGCCTGCCACTCGAGCCGCGTGCAGTCCGAGGTGGCGTGGCACGTGTAGTGCAGCGGCTCCACCTCGATCAGACCGCGCAGCTGCTCGTCACTGGCCAGCGCCGACCAGACACTGGCGCGGGCCGCCGAGGGGGCGCTGAGCAGGTCTCGTAGGTCAGCGTCGCCGTGCGCCGGGGCCGGCTCGGTGCCGGTGCCGATGCCGGCGGCTGTGGCAGCGGTGGCACTCGGTGTGGTGTCTCCGCAGGAGGGCGGCTCGACGTCGAATAGTTCCTCCTCGAGTGGGGTACCGTGCAGGCCGAACTTCGTCTTCAGCAGGTCGTGCAGCGGGTCAGCGCGGGCGGACAGCTGCCGCGTCACCTGAGCCAGCAGCGCCAGCAGCGCCGACGCGGCCGCCAGTGGTATCAAGCCGCGCACGTGGTTCAGCAGCACGAAGAACCAGGAGAGAGCGCCCGGCGACTGGAATCCGGGCGTGCGCGGCACGAACTCGATCAGCGCCTCGCAGAGCGCGCTGACGAACGCCGGGCCGCGGCTCGCCTCGATACTCATCACAATCAGCCGGGAGCACTTGTGCGCCACCGGCCGGGTGCCGTACAGGAAACAGGCCGTCAACAGCGGCCTCAGTCGGGTCTGGACGGCGGTCACCAGCGGCGCGGCGGCCTCCGATGCCGTGCTGTGCATCAGCCGCAGGGCCGCCAGCCACAGCAGCACGTCCAGCGACACATTCTGGCAGAACAGAGGGTCGTCCAGCTCGGCGCGCCGGCAAGCGGCCTCCAGCAGGTTCTCGTGGTACTCGTGCTGCTCCAGCATGGCAGTGCGCTGCAGGCGCTGATGCGGCACTGTCGAACACTTGACACGCCGTACCGTCACGCTCACCTCCTGGAAACATTCGCAGCCGGTCAGGTGGTCCGCCTTGACCCCGGCGGCGGCCAGCTTGTCGACGGTGAGTGGCACTGAGCTGAACACGGCGCTCTGCAGATCGGGCAGGTACGAGGCCCCCGAGGCAGACTCGCGGTCGGCCGGCGCGCACGTCAGTCGGATGCTGAAGGTGCGGTGCTGCGCGCGCAGCAGCTCGGTGGAGGTGAATGTCACCGTGCCGCCCTGCCCGGACATATCGAGACAGGAGCGCAGGTCCACCGGTCCGCACAGCACCTCTCCCTCCCCGGCGCCGGACGCTGCCGGCGTGTCGGCCTCTGCGCCGGCGCCGGCTCCAGCCCCAGCTCCGGCGGCGGTGGCGGCCGGCGGGCGCGGCAGCGTGCTGCACCGCACCAGGCTCGCATCCACTGCCGGCATGCTGGCGCACAGCGGCTGCAGCACGAACCGGAAGTCCACGTGCGCCACGGGCACGGAGCGCGGCAGTGTGATCTCGAACACGTGCTGTTTCCAGGATGGCCCATCGTTGAGGAGTCGCCAGGTGCGGGTGTGGTGCTTGTCCGACTGCAGGTGTCGCGGGTGGCGGCGCTGCTTCTGCGCCTGCTGGATCTCCGTCCAACACGGAGGCACCACGGCCGAGAAGAGCGGCGTCAGCGTCTCCAGCCGAGTCAGCTCGTGCGCCCGTTCCAGGGAGCCGGCGCTCAGCGGCGCCTGGGTGACCAGCTCGGCGGCCGGCGGCTCGGCGTGGCGCGTGGCCGGCCGCCCAGCCACTCCGCCCGGCATACCGTCTGCCAGCGCCGGCTCGTCCCCGTCACCTCGACCCAGCGGCAGGAACTTCAGCTCTCCACCGTCCGTGCAGGCGATCAGACACTCGAGACTATTGCAGTAGCAGGCGGCGAAGCAGCCGGAGCCGGGCGGCAGCAGCGTGGTGATGGTCTGCAGCGAGGCGGCGCTCAGCAGCTGCAGCTCGCCGCTGCTCAGCAGCACCGCCAGCTGGCCGTCGGCGCCGCGCTCGGCCGGCTCCTCCTCCGGACTGGCGCACAGCTCGGCCGGCAGCACGGTCACTGACGTGGGGTACGGCTGGTCGGCGCCGTACTGGCGGTGCGCGGTCGGCCGCGTGCCGAGCGTCATCACCTGGCTTTCCGGCTCCAGGTCGTACAAGAGCAGCGCGCCGCTGCCGCCGCCGCCGCCGCCGCTGCGGTCTCCGCGGCGGCGGCGGCCGGCCGGGCCGCACAGCAGGTCGGGCGGGGACGGCGGCGCCGGGTCGGCTGCGGCCACCACCACCAGCTGAGCGCCGTCAGCCGAGGGCAGCAGCGCCGTCACGGACAGCATGCCCTCCGCCACCTCCGTCGGCAGCGACACGCACTGCAGCAGTACCGGCTTCGGGGCGCGACGCACCGGCTCGGCGGCGGCCGGCGGGGGCGGCGGCGGCGGCGGCGGCAGCGGCGACTCCGGACCGGCATCTCCGTCGGCCGACCACGCCTCCTCCTTGTTCATCAGGAACTTCATTACCGTGTCGGAGAACTCAGAGTCCTTGCTGGCGGCGGCGGCGGCCGTGATGGCCAGACCGGCGAGCTCGGCGGCGGGCTCGGCGGTCGGCGGCGGAGCGCTCATCTTCTTGGTGTGGCCGCTGCCGGAGTGTGTGAAGAGCGTCGGGTCGGCCGGCCGACAGCTGCTGGACGGCACCGCCTGCGGACGGAGACGGCACGACACGGGTCAGACACGGACGCGGCAGCTGCTGGACGGCACCGCCTGCAGACGGAGACGGCACGACACGGGTCAGACACGGACACGGCAGCTGCTGGACGGCACCGCCTGCAGACGGAGACGGCACGACACGGGTCAGACACGGACACGGCAGCTGCTGGACGGCACCGCCTGCAGACGGAGACGGCACGACACGGGTCAGACACGGACACGGCAGCTGCTGGACGGCACCGCCTGCAGACGGAGACGGCACGACACGGGTCAGACACGGACACGGCAGCTGCTGGACGGCACCGCCTGCAGACGGAGACGGCACGACACGGGTCAGACACGGACACGGCAGCTGCTGGACGGCACCGCCTGCAGACGGAGAAGGCACGACACGGGTCAGACACGGACACGGCAGCTGCTGGACGGCACCGCCTGCAGACGGAGACGGCACGACACGGGTCAGACACGGACACGGCAGCTGCTGGACGGCACCGCCTGCAGACGGAGAAGGCACGACACGGGTCAGACACGGACACGGCAGCTGCTGGACGGCACCGCCTGCGGACGGAGACGGCACGACACGGGTCAGACACGGACACGGCAGCTGCTGGACGGCACCGCCTGCAGACGGAGACGGCACGACACGGGTCAGACACGGACACGGCAGCTGCTGGACGGCACCGCCTGCGGACGGAGACGGCACGACACGGGTCAGACACGGACACGGCAGCTGCTGGACGGCGACGGCACGACACGGGTCATGTCGGGACACGGGGCACGACACGGGACCGCCGCACCGCCACTCACACACAGACTGCCACAGACTGCACAGAAAGGCGGCAGTTAACATTGGTGACGAGCGACACACAGATTCACAGACACAGGTGACAGACATGGACCATGCCCCCAGGCGTTCTACCATTGAATGCGGATTGTGGCAACGGACAATGCGCTATAGCACTTAGGCGCATTGCAACGTATTGCTCCTTACTTACTTCTTCACATGTAAGTTTTTTCCGTTGATCAAAGTATCAGAACACCGTGAAAATAGCCAATGATCCTATGGATCCTACGGATCCTAGGATCATAGGATCCCATCTATGGACCTATGGATCGTACGGACCTATGGATCGTACGGACATATGAATCCTACGGACATATGGATCCTAGGGATCCTAAGATCCGATCCATAAGATCCAAGAAGGCTATTGTCACGGTGTTCTGATACTTTGATCAACAGAAAAAAACTTACATGTGAAGAAGTGAGTAAGGAGCAATACGTTGCAATGCGCCAAAGTGCATTGTCGCATTGTCCGTTGCCACAATCCGCATTCAATGGTAAAAACCCTGGGGGCATGGTCCATGTCTGGACGGTGCCTAACACGGGCGGTGCCACCAGCACCACCGAAACCAGCACCGCCGAAACCACCTGACCGCCGAAACCAGCACCGCCGAAACCACCCGACCGCCGAAACCAGCTGACCGCCGCACAGTGTTTTAACTCGAGGTCAAAACTGGTCTAAATTCACGAAATCGACTATTTGTAAACGTAAATCGCCGTTGGCGTGTGTTCACAAATGTCCAGGCATCATATAAAAGGCCAAGCAAACAAATATTGAGGATGCGTTTTCACACGATCAAGTGGCCGCTAAGGAAGCCGACTTGCAGTGCCGGCATTTGGCGGACAGATGCAAACTCATAGTCTACATTCACTGTTTGATTATGGGTGAAAGGAAACAACAAACGGATGTCATTTTGGCATCACATTGTAGGCCAGACATTTTATTTGAGGCTATGTGTAGCTTTTCAGGATTCGTTTTGGTTTTCACTGATTTTTGTTGGAAACTGTTAGGCATTACAAGTTCCAATTTTTGGAAAGTAGGGTTCTTAGGCATTACAAGTGCCAATTTTTGGAAAGTAAGGTTCTGATGACAGAAGGCTACAAAAAATGGCTCGCTAGAGCTCGATATGAGACCAGTGCCAAAATATCGGCTAATGAATTATCCACATGTCCTGCAAATTTCAGCTGCGCCTGACTGCGCCCGCACTGTTCAGAGCCTGTTCAAGTTCGTGATGTCGCTCGGCCCAGCAGCGGACGGGGCGCGGGGTTAAACGCTCCCCTAGGTATCTTCCGAACCAATGGTCGCAGCGAGACGCGCAAAACGGCATTCGAACGCCCTCAATGATACGAATCTAAACCGCCCGAAACAATTTAAAATTGAGGTCACATGTCAGGTCACGGTCAGGTCAAAGGTCAAAATAGAGGTATTTGAGTTTATGGGTCATACTTTCCATCCAAAGCCTTCGATTGCGACCATGATCACCCGAAGTGCTCTCAAAGGTATGATACACAACCCGAATCAGCTAAAGTGATATTTTTTGGCAAAAGTCGTGGTCAAGGTCAGGTCACAAAAGGTCACTATGCGCAAAATATCTACGAAAGTCATGCAACACATGTTTTATGGGTTATTTTACACGTATAATTCGATAGTGATAGTCATTTTACCATCTGACTTCATTTACGTGAAGTTAGTGTCAAGCTCATGTCAAGGTCAGATCACATAAGGTCAAAATTTGAAATTGATAAATATAAATAATAAAGGCATGGTTCTGGACCAGTTTTGCATACAAAATACAGCGGTGAAATTCATTTGTTCGTAGCTGGTCATTAAAAAACAAAAAAGCGTAATCTACAAAATACGTCATGAGTTACGCATACTTTAGAAGCCATAAGTCAGTCAAAAATAGTGATATCATTTATAAATACATGACAATTTTACATTATTTTGTTTTTCATTCAGATTAATTGGCATTGCCAGACCTTTCATTTCACACCAAAAATGTCGCTCTACCTATCATAGTTTCCACGCTACCGAATATTGGCCAATTTTGACCTCGAGTTAAAACACTGTGCGCCAGTCGCCTTTACCCCATAACTGCCGGCCTAAGCAGCATCACCAGCACTTTACACGTGCAACAGCTGGCGCTTCAATCGATTAACCCGGCATTGACTGGGGTCTCAGCAGAACGCCATTCACTGAGGGGGCGTTAACCCCCCCCCCCCCCCCCCCTTACCTGCCATCCAAAGCATTCGATTGCGACCAGTTTCACCCAAAGAGCTGCCAAAGGTATGATACATAACCCGCATGAGCTAAAGTGAGATTGTTGGCCAAGGTAAAGGTTAAGGTCAGGTCACAAAAGGTCACAATACTAAAAATATCTACGAAAGTCATGCAACACATGTTTTATGAGTTATTGTCCACGTATAATTCGATGGTGATAGTCATGTTACCACCTGACTTCATTTACGTGAAGTAAATGTCAATTGCAGGTCAAGTTCAGGTCACCGATGGTCAACATTTTAAATTGTTAAATCTAAACAAAAGAGGCATGTTGCTAGATCAGTTTTGTCTCAGAAATACAACGGTGGCATTTGTTTGTCTGTATCTAGTCAATAAAAACCAAAAAACGCAATTTAAATATGACATCATGAGTTACCCATACTTTAGATGTCATAAGTCAGTCAAAAATGGAGATATCAGTTTGAAATTTGGTATGATAGTTGCCTATGTATGGTTCTCTGACATATCTTCCGTTTTAGTTGAATATTTTTGAAAATTTTGATTTTGTGATAATTTTTTTAAAAAATATTTTTTTTAGTTTTTTTTGGGGTCAAAAGCTAAAATTTCCCAAATCCGAGATAGTCAGTTTGAAGCCGTTGCAATTTGCTATCTTTTGGCGTTGTTCGATTGCATTTTTCTTCAAATGTGGCATGTGTACGGCCTGGCAAAGTTTAGCTGATTTTGGTTTAAAACTCGTGTATAGTGACGCCACTAAATTCGCTATAACTCGAGAAAAAATCGACATTTCTTCAATTTTGCACACAGAACGTAAAAATGATTTATAAGAAGGTACCCGAAGTTTCACGTTGATAGCGCTATTAGTTTTTCAGCTATTGCGAAAATTCATCGGGGGGGGGTAAACGACCCCCCCCCCCCCCCCGTCAATGGCGGGTTAACACGCGCAAGGCCGGGGGTCTGCGCCAACCACGAACGGCCCCGGGGGGGGGGGATTTTTCAGCCCCCCCCCTAAGATTTCGAAAACCACGCAACGTAGCGACGAGCAGAAAACGGCGTTAGATAGGTCGAGACAAGCTCTATCGAAAGAATAACGGTCTTTTTTGTCAGGTCAATATTGAGGTCAGAGGTCATCAAAGGTCAGATTTTCCAGTCTTAGGGCTTCGCTCCAGACCCCCACCCCGATAACTCAGGAACTATGATAGCTAGGAACAAACAGACAAAGGTCATGGAAAGGTCTTGAAAAATGAATTCGCCATGGTATCCTCAAATTTTATCTCAGGTCAATAGTTTAGGCTCCAGAGGTCATCAAAGGTCAAAAAGGCATTTTGTTTTGCAAAGCTGTTTTTCGCAAATAACATTGTACCTAATAAAGATAGGGCAATACTTTTGACACCATCGCATTTGTCTTGTCAATGCGCTCTGAATCATTCAGGTTGACCAGGTTAGGTCAACTGATAAATTTGACCTCAGGTCAAGGTCAAGTGGTGACCCAAGTAGGTCATGTTGCATATTGAGAGACGTGTCTCGCTGAGAAAAAAACATTAGGACCGGCTTCACCTCTCTATCTTCATTCTGCTGAGAGTTATAGACACAAAGGTGTTGGTGACCTCGGATGACCTCAGCTGACCCTGTAGGGGTCACTGAACAAAAATTACACATGGGTCATCATGAATGGCCTATGATAACATGGCACAGAAGAAAATTGGGCTGCTATCATGCGTATCCTCGGAATAGAAAGCATTTGAATATTTCCCCATTGACTTATCAGGGAGAGGTCACGAAATTGACCCGACCTCAGGTCACAGATATAACAAAATCCGTGATATATGAATTGTAGGTACCTATGGCCTATGAAATCCTGTAAATTTGAAACCGATCGGCTAAAAACTGTGGCTGTGGTATGACCGCAGACGCTTTGGAGGTAGGGTCACGTGACCTGGCCTGGTGACCTGACCTGAGATAACATGAGGTAAAAGAAGACTATGTGGGTAATTGATGCCCCCCGGCCGTTAACCTGGCATTGACTGGGGTCTCAGCCGAACGCCATTGACGGGGGGGGGGGCGTTAAACGCCCCCCCCCCCCCCCACTGGTTATCTTCCGAACCAATATTCGCAGCGAGACGCGCAAGGCGGCAATCGAAAGCTCTCAATGAGACGAATCTAAAGCATACTAAAAAATGTAAAATGAATTCAAATGTCGGGTCACGGTCAGGCAAAAGGTCAAAATCGACGTCTTTGAGTCTATTGGTCATACGTTCCATCCAAAGCCTTCGATTACGACCATGATCACCCAAAGTGCTGCCAAAGGCATGACACACATCCCGCATAGCTAAAGTGAGATTGTTGACCAAGGTCAAGGTCAAGGTCAGGTCACAAAAGGTCACTATGCTCAAAATATCTACGAAAGTCATGCAACACATGTTTTATTAGTTATTTTACACGTATAATTCGATAGTGATAGTCATTTTACCACCTGACTTCATTTACGTGAAGTTAATGTCAAGTTCAGGTCAAATTCAGGTCACAAAGTCAAAAAATTGAATTGATAAATATAAATAAAGAAGGCATGTTTCTAGACCAGTTTTGTCTCAGAAATACAGTGGTGCCATTTATTTGTCTGTATCTGGTCAACAAAAGCCCAAAAACGCAATTTGTTAATATGACGTCATGAGTTACCCATAATTGAGATGCCATCGGCGCAGTCAGGCAAAAATGGTAATATCATTCTGAAATCGGGTATAGTAGTTTCCCATACGTAATTATCTGACATATTCCGGCTTTTTTCATATCCTTTAAACAAAATGATCTTGTGGGCATTTCCCCCCCCCCCAAAAAAAAACGTTTATTTTGTATTTTGGGGTAACAAAACAAAATTGTCAAACATCCGAGATAGCCATGTTGTAGCCCTTGCTCTTTGTTATCTTTGACGTTTTTGGATTGCATTTTGCTCAAAATATGGCATTTGTACGGTCTGTTACATTTTAGCTGATTTTGGTGTAAAACTCGTGTGAGTGACGTCACTAAATGCGCTACAACTCGAAATGTTTCGACGAAATTGCTTTATTTTTTCACAGAAGACGTAAACGTGATTTAGAAGAAGGTACCCTAAGTTTCACGTTGATAGCGCTATTGGTGTTTGAGCTATTACGAGAACTCATCAGGGGGACGTTAGCGCCACGACGCCACGACGCCACGACACCACGACACCACGACACCACGACGCCACGACGCCACGACGCCACGACGCCACGACGCCACGACGCCACGACGCCACGACGCCACGACGCCACGACGCCACGACGACGCCCCCCCCCCCCCCCCCCGTCAATGGCGGGTTAAAGCTAAAGCGTTGATTCTCAGAAGAGGTACCATTCCAGCCTTCGTCGCAACACTCACGAAAAGCTGCAACAGTAAACCACACTTTGCCCCAGAGACCCTGCATAACCCCTGCCGGCATTTCTCGAGCCTGTGCACATCCCGCCTCGGACTGCCAATGTCAGCCTGACAGACCTGCTGTTTGATGTCGTAGACGAGCAGCACGGGCCAGTGCTCTGTGTCGTCGTCATTCTCAGCGTCCATGTTCATAATGTCCAGCCCGCGGCCCGCGGACGAACCGCCGGTCTGTTGGACAGAGACAGACGGCATAATCAGACACGAACCGCCGGTCTGTTGGACAGAGACAGACGGCATAATCAGACACGAACCGCCGGTCTGTTGGACAGAGACAGACGGCATAATCAGACAGACAGACAGAGACCGCCGGTCAGAGACAGACGGCATAATCAGACACGAACCGCCGGTCTGTTGGACAGAGACAGACGGCATAATCAGACAGACAGACAGAGACCGCCGGTCAGAGACAGACGGCATAATCAGACAACAATCCGACAGTAATCATAATATCATAATCAGGCAACAATCATATCATAATCATATCAATCAAAATCAGACAACAATCAGACAGTAATCGAACAAACACACAATAACCTAATCAGACAACGGTACAGGTACAGCACTCTAATCAGACAACGGTACAGGTACAGCACTCTAATCAGACAACGGTACAGGTACAGCACTCTAATCAGACAACGGTACAGGTACAGCACTCTAATCAGACAACGGTACAGGTACAGCACTAATCAGACAACGGTACAGGTACAGCACTCTAATCAGACAACGGTACAGGTACAGCACTCTAATCACACAACGGTACAGGTACAGCACTCTAATCAGACAACGGTACAGGTACAGCACTCACTTGTCGGGGGTAAAGAGCAAACGACATAAGTTATATGCAAACAAAGAAACAAACGACATAAGTTATATGCAAACAAAGAAACAAACGACGGAATATAATCCACTTATAGAACATAAAAACACTTGTGCTGCTACACTGTGTCTCTAAATGCAGACATTGCTCGCAGCGCTGGACGTGTGGATGATGTGTATTGTGTAAGTCCTGAGTTGCCGCGCGGGGCGGGAGGTTCTCGTCGCCGCACCAAGGCGGTCCGGCGCCGATGTCAGCTTCTGGGAGCGCATGGGATGGTCAGGTTGCGTCAGGGTGAGCTGTGGCGCTGGCGCGGGTCGTGGCCCGGATATGTGATGAGGATTGAGGATACCTAAGATGAGCGCTGAGTCAGCGGCGGCGTGCCGTGCAGCCGCGGCTCGCAGTGTAGATGACATGTGTGATATGTGATGAGGCTATGCGATAAGCAGCGTAGGGGCGGCGGCCGGCGGCGGCGCGCCGTGCGGCCAGCAGTCGGGCACAGAGAGGGCAGAGCACGGCTGTCGGTGGTGGTGATGTTTGAGGCTGAGCGTGAGCGATAAGACCGGCCGAAGGATTAGTGTTTAGACGCTACATACAGCTGGTCTACCCCGGGACCAGCACAGAGCGCCTCCATCTCTACACCGCTCCAGCACACCTCCCTCACCCTCACCCTCACCCTCACCCTCACCCTCACCCTCACCCTCACCCTCACCCCCCCCCCCCCCGCTCACCTGGTCAGCTCCCTCCTCCGCCCGTAACCGTGTCGGGCGCCGGAGGCTCACCCCGGCCACCAGACAGGGCCGCAGCGCGTCCCGGCAGGAGGCCGACGCCGGCGGCGCCAGAAGGCAGAGCGCTCCCATGTCCACCGACTGACGAAACGGCGGCAGCTTCTCCGCCCCCGATCCCATCATCACGTCCAGCGAGTAGCGACCCTCGCCGTTGGACGCCGCCGCCGCCGCCGTCATGGCCGTGACGTAGCTGTGACGCACGATCGTCTCGTGCTCGGGGTCGACGCGGAGCGTGAGCTCGCGCTGCAGGGTGGCGGCGGCGCTCCAGATGGCGATGTGGCCACGCCGGGTGCCCGTGGCCGCCAGGTGGCCGCAGGAGGAGGTGGCCAGCACGCAGACCGGCTCCTCAGACGAGTCGGCGGCGCCCTGCGGCTGGGCCGGTTCTGTGCTCTCAGTGATGCTCAGAGCCACGTTCTCGGTGTGCTCACCCTGCGGCAGGGGACCAGGTCAGACTCAGGTCAGACTCAGGTCAGACTCAGATCAGACTCAGGTCAGACTCAGGTCAGACTCAGGTCAGACTCAGGTCAGACTCAGGTCAGACTCAGGTCAGACTCAGGTCAGACTAAGGTCAGACTCAGGTCAGACTCAGGTCAGACTCAGGTCAGACTCAGGTCAGACTCAGGTCAGACTCAGGTCAGACTCAGGTCAGACTCAGGTCAGACTCAGGTCAGACTCAGGTCAGACTCAGGTCAGACTCAGGTCAGACTCAGGTCACTCAGGTCAGACTCAGGTCAGAATCAGGTCAGAATCAGGTCAGACTCAGGTCAGACTCAGGTCAGACTCAGGTCAGACTCAGGTCAGACTCAGGTCAGACTCAGGTCAGACTCAGGTCAGAGGCGGGGACAGACGTCCTCAACTCACCGAAACGTAGACATACCCGCGGGCATACCGTAAGTGACATCGGCAGTCATAATGGCAGTCATAATGAGTCATAATGACAGTCATAATGACAGTCATAATGACAGTCATAATGACAGTCATAATGACAGTCATAATGGCAGTGATAATGACAGTGATAATGACAGTGATAATGACAGTGGTAATGACAGTCATAATGGCAGTCATAATGGCAGTCATAATGACAGTCATAATGGCAGTAATAATGGCAGTCATAATGACAGTCATAATGACAGTCATAATGACAGTCATAATGACAGTCATAATGACAGTCATAATGACAGTCATAATGACAGTCATAATGACAGTCATAATGACAGTCATAATGACAGTCATAATGACAGTCATAATGACAGTCATAATGACATTCATAATGACAGTCATAATGGCAGTCATAATGAGTGATAATGACAGTCATAATGACAGTCATAATGGCAGTCATAATGGCAGTCATAATGGCAGTCATAATGAGTCATAATGACAGTCATAATGACAGTCATAATGGCAGTAATAATGGCAGTAATAATGAGTCATAATGAGTCATAATGACAGCCATAATGACATTCATAATGACATGCATAATGACAGTCATAATGACAGTCATGACAGTTATAATGACAGTCATAATGAGTCATAATGACAGTCATAATGGCAGTCATAATGGCAGTCATAATGACAGTCATGATGACAGTCATAATGACAGTCATAATGACAGTCATAATGGCAGCCATAATGACAGTCATAATGGCAGTCATAATGACAGTCATAATGACAGTCATTATGACAGTCATAATGGCAGTCATAATGACAGTCATAATTATTCATAATGACAGTCATAATGACAGTCATAATGAGTCATGACAGTCATAATGAGTCATGACAGTCATAATGACAGTCATAATGGCAGTCATAATGACAGTCATAATGACAGTCATAATGAGTCACAATGGCAGTCATAATGGCAGTCATAATGACAGTCATGAGTCATAATGAGTCATAATGACAGTCATAATGACAGTCATAATGACAGTCATAATGACAGCCATAATGACAGTCATAATGACAGTCATAATTACAGTCATAATGGCAGTCATAATGACAGTCATAATGGCAGTCATAATGGCAGTCATAATGACAGTCATAATGACAGTCATAATGACAGTCATAATGAGTCGTGACAGTCATAATGACAGTCATAATACCAGTCATAATGACAGTCATAATGTCATTCATAATGGCAGGCATAATGAGTCATACTGACAGTCATACTGACAGTCATAATGACATTCATAATGACAGTCATAATGACAGTCATAATGACAGTCATAATGACAGTCATAATGACAGTCATAATGACAGTCATAATGACAGTAATAATGACAGTCATAATGACAGTCATAATGCCAGTCATAATGACAGTAATAATGCCAGTCATAATGACAGTCATAATGACAGTCATAATGACAGTCATAATGACAGTCATAATGACAGTCATAATGCCAGTCATAATGCCAGTAATAATGACAGTCATAATGGCAGTCATACCCGCAGTCATACCCGCAGTCATACCGGCAGACATACCCGCAGTTATACCAACGGGCAGACGCCGTCACATACAAACAAATCGCCACAACATGAAGTATGGACCACGTTACCTCGCAAGCCACACTGCAGCTTGTTTTTCCTTTACCCGTTTCAAACAGCGCGCCACCACCCTAAATTGCAGCCTGACACGAGCGCGATGCGCGTGCTGCACTGGTGGCCGCACCTTGACGAAGGGACAGGCGGTCGAGTGTCGCTCGTGCTCTGACCACGGCTCGTCGGTGGGCTCCCAGCAGACCAGGCAGGCCGTGCAGGTGAAGCACATGGCCATGTCGTCGCCCGACTGGTTCGGATGGTGGTAGAAACCGGCCTGGGCCATCTGCTCCGGCAGCGCCCACCTGCGGACACGCACACGGGACCGGTGTGGTGTGGTGTACAGAAAGACAGCAAGCGAACACAGTACACACCGAGACAAAAGCATCACACCGTGGCGACAGCGCGGTGCTCGATCACGTCTATACACTGACGCGTCACGCGACACTCACACAACATTCAGTGCGCCGCACCAGTTTATACACGTCCGTGAAGGAATTCAGCGCCAGCATTAGAACGTTATTATTCGGAGATTGAACAAACATTGCCTGAGCTGGTAACGAGTTACTGAGATCGTCCGTCACGCTCAAAACATCGCAAACGTTATTGCTATCCACCACTGCCAACTGTCTCCTATTGCACTCACACTGGGACAGCGAGCCATACTGTACTCTGGTCCGTACGTCCCGCCCGGCACCCCGCGCCCCTGTGTCCCGCCACCCACACTGGGACAGGCTGCGAGCCAGACTGTACTCTGGTCCGTACGTCCCGCCCGGCACCCAGCGCCCCTGTGTCCCGCCACCCACACTGGGACAGCGAGCCATACTGTACTCTGGTGCGTACGTCCCGCCCGGCACCCCGCGCCCCTGTGTCCCGCCCGGCACCCAGCGCCCCTGTGTCCCGCCCGGCACCCTGCGCCCCCGCGCCCCGCGCCCCTGTGTCCCGCCCGGCACCCCGCGCCCCGCCCGGCACCCAGCGCCCCTGTGTCCCGCCCGGCACCCAGCGCCCCTGTGTCCCGTCCGGCACCCAGCGCCCCTGCGTCCCGCCCGGCACCCAGCGCCCCGCCACTGACTTGTAGTGCATGTGCGGCCAGCGACTGAACGTCTGTCGACGGGCTGCCTCGCTGATCATACGACGCCGATCGGGCACGGAGCCGGAGCCGGAGCCGGAGCCGGAGCCGGAGCCGGAGCCGGAGCCGGAGCCGGAGCCGGAGGAGCCGGAGCTGGCCAGCGTTAGGTGGAGACGCTCCACCACGGCGGCGGCGTGCGACAGCGCCGGAACGTGGCGGCCAGAGCGCAGCAGCTCACACAACAGAGCCGAGAATACCGTGTGGAGGCAGCCGAGTGGCATCTCCAGACACACAGTGCTCCACTGCCGGAACACAGTCACACTCGGTCACACGGGTCTCAGACAGAGCGAGCGACACACCGACACTCACAGTCAGTCACAGTCAGGTTAACACTCACAGTCACAGGAGAGATACTCGCAGTCACAGGAGATACTCGCGAGAGACGACATCGAGCAGTGCTATATCGCCTCGGACACAGGTCAGGTTAACACTCACAGCCACAGGAGAGATACTCGCGAGACGACATCGAGCAGTGCTATATCGCCTCGGACACAGGTCAGGTTAACACTCACAGCCACAGGAGAGATACTCGCGAGAGACGACATCGAGCAGTGCTATATCTCCTCAGTCACAGTCAGGTTAACACTCACAGCCACAGGAGAGATACTCGCGAGAGACGACATCGAGCAGTGCTATATCGCCTCAGTCACAGTCAGGTTAACACTCACAGTCACACGAGAGATACTCGCGAGAGACGACATCGAACAGTGCTGTATCGCCTCGGACAGCACTACCTTCGCAGTTTTAGCCTTGATTTCATTGAAGTTATGTCGGCACCAGCGTACCGTCTCTTCCCATGTCACCCCAGCACTCTCCGCACCGCGTGGTCCGGAGCAGACGGCTGGTCCGCTGCTGCCTCTCACCTTGGCTGCCTTCAGGTCAGTCACAGTCAGTCAGGAGCAGACGGCTGGTCCGCTGCTGCCTCTCACCTTGGCTGCCTCCAGGTCAGTCACAGTCAGACGGCTGGTCCGCTGCTGCCTCTCACCTTGGCTGCCTCCAGGTCAGTCACAGTCAGACGGCTGGTCCGCTGCTGCCTCTCACCTTGGCTGCCTCCAGGTCAGTCACAGTCAGACGGCTGGTCCGCTGCTGCCTCTCACCTTGGCTGCCTCCAGGTCAGTCACAGTCAGGAGCAGACGGCTGGTCCGCTGCTGCCTCTCACCTTGGCTGCCTCCAGGTCAGTTACAGTCAGACGGCTGGTCCGCTGCTGCCTCTCACCTTGGCTTCCTCCAGGTCAGTCACAGTCAGACGGCTGGTCCGCTGCTGCCTCTCACCTTGGCTGCCTCCAGGTCAGTCACAGTCAGGAGCAGACGGCTGGTCCGCTGCTGCCTCTCACCTTGGCTGCCTCCAGGTCAGTCACAGTCAGACGGCTGGTCCGCTGCTGCCTCTCACCTTGGCTGCCTCCAGGTCAGTCACAGTCAGTCAGGAGCAGACGGCTGGTCCGCTGCTGCCTCTCACCTTGGCTGCCTCCAGGTCAGTCACAGTCAGACGGCTGGTCCGCTGCTGCCTCTCACCTTGGCTGCCTCCAGGTCAGTCACAGTCAGACGGCTGGTCCGCTGCTGCCTCTCACCTTGGCTGCCTCCAGGTCAGTCACAGTCAGGAGCAGACGGCTGGTCCGCTGCTGCCTCTCACCTTGGCTGCCTCCAGGTCAGTCACAGTCAGTCAGGAGCAGACGGCTGGTCCGCTGCTGCCTCTCACCTTGGCTGCCTCCAGGTCAGTCACAGTCAGACGGCTGGTCCGCTGCTGCCTCTCACCTTGGCTGCCTCCAGGTCAGTCACAGTCAGTCAGGAGCAGACGGCTGGTCCGCTGCTGCCTCTCACCTTGGCTGCCTTCAGGTCAGTCACAGTCAGACGGCTGGTCCGCTGCTGCCTCTCACCTTGGCTGCCTCCAGGTCAGTCACAGTCCGGAGCAGACGGCTGGTCCGCTGCTGCCTCTCACCTTGGCTGCCTCCAGGTCAGTCACAGTCAGACGGCTGGTCCGCTGCTGCCTCTCACCTTGGCTGCCTCCAGGTCAGTCACAGTCCGGAGCAGACGGCTGGTCCGCTGCTGCCTCTCACCTTGGCTGCCTCCAGGTCAGTCACAGTCAGACGGCTGGTCCGCTGCTGCCTCTCACCTTGGCTGCCTCCAGGTCAGTCACAGTCAGACGGCTGGTCCGCTGCTGCCTCTCACCTTGGCTGCCTCCAGGTCAGTCACAGCCAGGAGCAGACGGCTGGTCCGCTGCTGCCTCTCACCTTGGCTGCCTCCAGGTCAGTCACAGTCAGGAGCAGACGGCTGGTCCGCTGCTGCCTCTCACCTTGGCTGCCTTCAGGTCAGTCACAGTCAGACGGCTGGTCCGCTGCTGCCTCTCACCTTGGCTGCCTTCAGGTCAGTCACAGTCAGGAGCAGACGGCTGGTCCGCTGCTGCCTCTCACCTTGGCTGCCTCCAGGTCAGTCACAGTCAGACGGCTGGTCCGCTGCTGCCTCTCACCTTGGCTGCCTCCAGGTCAGTCACAGTCAGGAGCAGACGGCTGGTCCGCTGCTGCCTCTCACCTTGGCTGCCTTCAGGTCAGTCACAGTCAGACGGCTGGTCCGCTGCTGCCTCTCACCTTGGCTGCCTCCAGGTCAGTCACAGTCAGACGGCTGGTCCGCTGCTGCCTCTCACCTTGGCTGCCTCCAGGTCAGTCACAGTCAGACGGCTGGTCCGCTGCTGCCTCTCACCTTGGCTGCCTCCAGGTCAGTCACAGTCAGACGGCTGGTCCGCTGCTGCCTCTCACCTTGGCTGCCTCCAGGTCAGTCACAGTCCGGAGCAGACGGCTGGTCCGCTGCTGCCTCTCACCTTGGCTGCCTCCAGGTCAGTCACAGTCAGACGGCTGGTCCCCTGCTGCCTCTCACCTTGGCTTCCTCCAGGTCAGTCACAGTCAGACGGCTGGTCCGCTGCTGCCTCTCACCTTGGCTGCCTCCAGGTCAGTCACAGTCAGACGGCTGGTCCGCTGCTGCCTCTCACCTTGGCTGCCTCCAGGTCAGTCACAGTCAGACGGCTGGTCCGCTGCTGCCTCTCACCTTGGCTGCCTCCAGGTCAGTCACAGTCCGGAGCAGACGGCTGGTCCGCTGCTGCCTCTCACCTTGGCTGCCTCCAGGTCAGTCACAGTCAGACGGCTGGACCGCTGCTGCCTCTCACCTTGGCTGCCTCCAGGTCAGTCACAGTCAGACGGCTGGTCCGCTGCTGCCTCTCACCTTGGCTTCCTCCAGGTCAGTCACAGTCAGACGGCTGGTCCGCTGCTGCCTCTCACCTTGGCTGCCTCCA
Organism: Chirona hameri; assembly: GCA_036785665.1. Taxonomy (NCBI): domain Eukaryota; kingdom Metazoa; phylum Arthropoda; class Thecostraca; order Balanomorpha; family Balanidae; genus Chirona; species Chirona hameri. Next base: position 54,262 of record JAXIVJ010000081.1, read on the forward strand.
GGTCAGTCACAGTCAGACGGCTGGTCCGCTGCTGCCTCTCACCTTGGCTGCCTCCAGGTCAGTCACAGTCAGACGGCTGGTCCGCTGCTGCCTCTCACCTTGGCTGCCTCCAGGTCAGTCACAGTCCGGAGCAGACGGCTGGTCCGCTGCTGCCTCTCACCTTGGCTGCCTCCAGGTCAGTCACAGTCAGACGGCTGGTCCGCTGCTGCCTCTCACCTTGGCTTCCTCCAGGTCAATCACAGTCAGACGGCTGGTCCGCTGCTGCCTCTCACCTTGGCTGCCTCCAGGTCAGTCACAGTCAGACGGCTGGTCCGCTGCTGCCTCTCACCTTGGCTGCCTCCAGGTCAGTCACAGTCCGGAGCAGACGGCTGGTCCGCTGCTGCCTCTCACCTTGGCTGCCTCCAGGTCAGTCAGTCAGACGGCTGGTCCGCTGCTGCCTCTCACCTTGGCTGCCTCCAGGTCAGTCACAGTCCGGAGCAGACGGCTGGTCCGCTGCTGCCTCTCACCTTGGCTGCCTTCAGGTCAGTCACAGTCAGACGGCTGGTCCGCTGCTGCCTCTCACCTTGGCTGCCTCCAGGTCAGTCACAGTCCGGAGCAGACGGCTGGTCCGCTGCTGCCTCTCACCTTGGCTGCCTCCAGGTCAGTCACAGTCAGACGGCTGGTCCGCTGCTGCCTCTCACCTTGGCTGCCTCCAGGTCAGTCACAGTCAGACGGCTGGTCCGCTGCTGCCTCTCACCTTGGCTGCCTCCAGGTCAGTCACAGTCCGGAGCAGACGGCTGGTCCGCTGCTGCCTCTCACCTTGGCTGCCTCCAGGTCAGTCAAAGTCAGACGGCTGGTCCGCTGCTGCCTCTCACCTTGGCTGCCTCCAGGTCAGTCCAGTCAGACGGCTGGTCCGCTGCTGCCTCTCACCTTGGCTGCCTCCAGGTCAGTCACAGTCAGACGGCTGGTCCGCTGCTGCCTCTCACCTTGGCTGCCTCCAGGTCAGTCACAGTCAGACGGCTGGTCCGCTGCTGCCTCTCACCTTGGCTGCCTCCAGGTCAGTCACAGTCAGACGGCTGGTCCGCTGCTGCCTCTCACCTTGGCTGCCTCCAGGTCAGTCACAGTCAGACGGCTGGTCCGCTGCTGCCTCTCACCTTGGCTGCCTCCAGGTCAGTCACAGTCAGACGGCTGGTCCGCTGCTGCCTCTCACCTTGGCTGCCTCCAGGTCAGTCACAGTCAGACGGCTGGTCCGCTGCTGCCTCTCACTTTGGCTGTCTCCAGGTCAGTCACAGTCAGTCAGGAGCAGACGGCTGGTCCGCTGCTGCCTCTCACCTTGGCTGCCTCCAGGTCAGTCACAGTCCGGAGCAGACGGCTGGTCCGCTGCTGCCTCTCACCTTGGCTGCCTCCAGGTCAGTCACAGTCAGACGGCTGGTCCGCTGCTGCCTCTCACCTTGGCTGCCTCCAGGTCAGTCACAGTCAGGAGCAGACGGCTGGTCCGCTGCTGCCTCTCACCTTGGCTGCCTCCAGGTCAGTCACAGTCACAGTCAGACGCCTGGTCCGCTGCTGCCTCTCACCTTGGCTGCCTCCAGGTCAGTCAGGAGCAGACGGCTGGTCCGCTGCTGCCTCTCACCTTGGCTGCCTCCAGGTCAGTCACAGTCAGACGGCTGGTCCGCTGCTGCCTCTCACCTTGGCTGCCTCCAGGTCAGTCACAGTCAGACGGCTGGTCCGCTGCTGCCTCTCACCTTGGCTGCCTCCAGGTCAGTCACAGTCAGGAGCAGACGGCTGGTCCGCTGCTGCCTCTCACCTTGGCTGCCTCCAGGTCAGTCACAGTCAGACGGCTGGTCCGCTGCTGCCTCTCACCTTGGCTGCCTCCAGGTCAGTCACAGTCAGACGGCTGGTCCGCTGCTGCCTCTCACCTTGGCTGCCTTCAGGTCAGTCACAGTCAGACGGCTGGTCCGCTGCTGCCTCTCACCTTGGCTGCCTTCAGGTCAGTCACAGTCAGACGGCTGGTCCGCTGCTGCCTCTCACCTTGGCTGCCTCCAGGTCAGTCACAGTCAGACGGCTGGTCCGCTGCTGCCTCTCACCTTGGCTGCCTCCAGGTCAGTCACAGTCAGACGGCTGGTCCGCTGCTGCCTCTCACCTTGGCTGCCTCCAGGTCAGTCACAGTCAGACGGCTGGTCCGCTGCTGCCTCTCACCTTGGCTGCCTCCAGGTCAGTCACAGTCAGACGGCTGGTCTGCTGCTGCCTCTCACCTTGGCTGCCTTCAGGTCAGTCACAGTCAGACGGCTGGTCCGCTGCTGCCTCTCACCTTGGCTGCCTCCAGGTCAGTCACAGTCAGTCAGGAGCAGACGGCTGGTTCGCTGCTGCCTCTCACCTTGGCTGCCTTCAGGTTGTCGGCGATGCTGTCGGTGTTGCGAGCGTCCACCTGGGCCTGCAGCTGCTGCTGCACGCGCTGCATGGCGTCCGAGTCCTCTCCGAGGGGCGAGGCCACCGCCGACAGGTCGATCGAGCCGAGCGCCTGCAGCATCGACACCGCCTGCCGAGAGAGAACCGGTGAACTGGTCAGTCATAGTAACAGTCAGTCAGGTACAGTTACACGGTCACGGTCACAGATACGGTCACACGGTCACGGTCACAGATACGGTCACACGGTCACGGTCACAGTCACATATACGGTCACACGGTCACGGTCACGGTCACGGTCACACGGTCACACGATCACAGTTCCAGTCACACAGTCACACAGTCACATAGTCACACAGTCACACAGTCACACAGTCGCACAGTCACAGCCACATAGTCACATGGTCATGGTCATGGTCACGGTTAGACACGGTCACGGTCACACGGTCACGGTCACGGTCACGGTCACGATCATGGTCACGATCATGGTCACGGTCACACGGTCACGGGCAGACACGGTCACGGGTCACGGTCACGGTCACACGGTCACACGGTCACACGGTCACACGCACATGGTCACACGCACATGGTCACACGGTAACACGCACATGGTCACACACGGTCACGGTCACACGGTCACGGTCACGGTCACGGTCACGGTCACGGTCACGGTCACGGTCACGGTCACGGTCACGGTCACGGTCACGGTCAAGGTCACACAGTCACAGTCGGTCACGGTCACACAGTCACATTCGGTCACATGACACAGTCACAGTCGGTCACATGACAGTCACAGTCGGTCACATGACAGTCACAGTCGGTCACATGACAGAGTCACAGTCGGTCACATGACATAGTCACAGTCGGTCACATGACAGCGTCACAGTCGGTCACATGACAGAGTCACAGTCGGTCACATGACAGAGTGGTCACATGACAGTCACAGTCGGTCACATGACAGAGTCACAGTCGGTCACATGACAGAGTCACAGTCGGTCACATGACAGAGTCACAGTCGGTCACATGACAGTCACAGTCGGTCACATGACAGTCACAGTCGGTCACATGACAGTCACAGTCGGTCACATGACAGAGTCACAGTCGGTCACATGACAGTCACAGTCGGTCACATGACAGTCACAGTCGGTCACATGACAGAGTCACAGTCGGTCACATGACAGTCACAGTCGGTCACATGACAGAGCACAAAGACACATGTCAGCGTCGTTTTTCAGAGCACACTACGGTACAAATGTATGTATACGGTGGTCAAATCACTTGTCGCACATATGCCAATAAAAATGATTAAATGATCTCTTCAACGGTACGTATCTGGGGGATGCAGTGTTGGCAAATTTAACCGTCTTCAACGTATCGTTTATGCAAATTGTTGCAAAAAATGGCAAGGTGTCGAAGTCCATGTTTGTACTCAAGTTGTTTCAAGATATCTGGCCAGCTTACTTTTTAGGCAACGCAACACTAGCATGTAAATAATAAAACTCCGTTGATGAAAGCATTATGTTGTCCCTTGATTGTTTTTTTTTAGAATGGCCTCAGGACCCGGCGCGGGAGATGTTTAGCGTCGGAACAGAGCCTCGGAAATGCAGCAGAAAAGTCAAATAATATGCATTTTACATACTTCCCAAACAACAAATTTCCAGTCCTGAGGCCATTCTTAAAAAAAAAATAGAGCCAGCGGCTCGATTTTTTGTATAAGAATGGCCTCTGGTCGTAGAAGCTAAGAAAAGGGCACTTAGAATGTTTGGGGCCATTAATAGAAATGTTTGCTACAAAAGTGAGGAGGTCATAACAAAACTGTATTGTGCATACGTTAGACCACATTTGGAGTATTGTGCTCAAGCCTGGTGTCTAATATATGACAGATTGCGAAAGAGTTAAAAAGGCAACAAAAATGGTAAATCATCTTGATAGTTTGCCTTATGAAGATACATTAAAGAAATTGGGTATGTTTTTACTTAGATATAGAAGGCTAAAAGGGGATCTTATTGAAGTCTTTAAATTTGTAAATGGTCAGAATTCTGGATATTTAAAGGGAATGTTTAAGTTCAATAGGGACAATCGAGGTAGAGGTCATCAGCATAAACTCATTATGAAACAAAGCAGGACTAGACTGCGTCAGTCATTTGTCAGTAGAAGAGTTGTAGGACATTGGAATAAGCTACCACGGGATGTCGCTACTGCAGTGACACTTGCTTCCTTCGCGATTAGATTGGATAAATACTTTACAGAGAAGGGATTAGTTCATAAATACTCATGGGATTAGGCTTGTTTTAGGCAGGTTAAAAACTAAAATAATTTGAAAAGGGTGAGACTTGTAAAGGGGGGTGTGCAACCACAGATGGGCCCAAGGGGCTCTTTGTTGCACTTTTCTTTTATGTCTTTATGTATATCAAACGCAAAGCCAACTTGGCCACACAGTCTTAAAATACCAAAAGTGTACGTAGGTTATGACAATAAATGACCCAGTGTCACGCGGCTTCCATACCGCCAGGGTCACGGTAAGCCAGCAGGTGGGTACTGCTCAGTACATCCTCACGGTAAGCCAGCAGGTGGGTACTGCTCAGTACATCCTCACGGTATGCCAGCAGGTGGGTACTGCTCAGTACATCCTCACGGTATGCCAGCAGGTGGGTACTGCTCAGTACATCCTCACGGTATACCAGCAGGTGGGTACTGCTCAGTACATCCTCACGGTATACCAGCAGGTGGGTACTGCTCAGTACATCCTCACGGTATGCCAGCAGGTGGGTACTGCCCAGTACATCCTCACGGTATGCCAGCAGGTGGGTACTGCTCAGTACATCCTCACGGTAAGCCAGCAGGTGTGTACTGCTCAGTACATCCTCACGGTAAGCCAGCAGGTGGGTACTGCTCAGTACATCCTCACGGTATACCAGCAGGTGGGTACTGCTCAGTACATCCTCACGGTATACCAGCAGGTGGGTACTGCTCAGTACATCCTCACGGTAAGCCAGCAGGTGGGTACTGCTCAGTACATCCTCACGGTAAGCCAGCAGGTGGGTACTGCTCAGTACATCCTCACGGTATACCAGCAGGTGGGTACTGCTCAGTACATCCTCACGGTATACCAGCAGGTGGGTACTGCTCAGTACATCCTCACGGTAAGCCAGCAGGTGGGTACTGCTCAGTACATCCTCACGGTATGCCAGCAGGTGGGTACTGCTCAGTACATCCTCACGGTATGCCAGCAGGTGGGTACTGATCAGTATATCCTCACGGTAAGCCAGCAGGTGGGTACTGCTCAGAACATACTCACGGTATGCCAGCAGGTGGGTACTCCTCAGTACATCCTCACGGTATGCCAGCAGGTGGGTACTGCTCAGTACATCCTCACGGTATGCCAGCAGGTGGGTACTGCTCAGTACAACCTCACGGTATACCAGCAGGTGGGTACTGCTCAGTACATCCTCACGGAATGCCAGCAGGTGGGTACTGCTCAGTACATCCTCACGGTATGCCAGCAGGTGGGTACTGCTCAGTACATTCTCACGGTATACCAGCAGGTGGGTACTGCTCAGTACATCCTCACGGTAAGCCAGCAGGTGGGTACTGCTCAGTACATCCTCACGGTATGCCAGCAGGTGGGTACTGCTCAGTACATCCTCACGGTAAGCCAGCAGGTGGGTACTGCTCAGTACATCCTCACGGTAAGCCAGCAGGTGGGTACTGCTCAGTACATCCTCACGGTATGCCAGCAGGTGGGTACTGCTCAGTACATCCTCACGGTAAGCCAGCAGGTGGGTACTGCTCAGTACATCCTCACGGTATACCAGCAGGTGGGTACTGCTCAGTACATCCTCACGGTAAGCCAGCAGGTGGGTACTGCTCAGTACATCCTCACGGTATGCCAGCAGGTGGGTACTGCTCAGTAAATCCTCACGGTAAGCCAGCAGGTGGGTACTGCTCAGTACATCCTCACGGTAAGCCAGCAGGTGGGTACTGCTCAGTACATCCTCACGGTATGCCAGCAGGTGGGTACTGTTCAGTACATCCTCACGGTAAGCCAGCAGGTGGGTACTGCTCAGTACATCCTCACGGTATACCAGCAGGTGGGTACTGCTCAGTACATCCTCACGGTAAGCCAGCAGGTGGGTACTGCTCAGTACAACCTCACGGTATACCAGCAGGTGGGTACTGCTCAGTACATCCTCACGGTAAGCCAGCAGGTGGGTACTGCTCAGTACATCCTCACGGTAAGCCAGCAGGTGGGTACTGCTCAGTACAACCTCACGGTATGCCAGCAGGTGGGTACTGCTCAGTACATCCTCACGGTAAGCCAGCAGGTGGGTACTGCTCAGTACAACCTCACGGTATACCAGCAGGTGGGTACTGCTCAGTACATCCTCACGGTATACCAGCAGGTGGGACTGCTCAGTACAACCTCACGGTATTCCAGCAGGTGGGTACTGCTCAGTACATCCTCACGGTATACCAGCGGGTGGGTACTGCTCAGTACATCCTCACGGTAAGCCAGCAGGTGGGTACTGCTCAGTACAACCTAACGGTAAGCCAGCAGGTGGGTACTGCTCAGTACAACCTCACGGTATACCAGCAGGTGGGTACTGCTCAGTACATCCTCACGGTATGCCAGCAGGTGGGTACTGCTCAGTACATCCTCACGGTATACCAGCGGGTGGGTACTGCTCAGTACATCCTCACGGTAAGCCAGCAGGTGGGTACTACTCAGTACATCCTCACGGTAAGCCAGCAGGTGGGTACTGCTCAGTACAACCTCACGGTAAGCCAGCAGGTGGGTACTGCTCAATACAACCTCACGGTATACCAGCAGGTGGGTACTGCTCAGTACATCCTCACGGTATACCAGCAGGTGGGTACTGCTCAGTACAACCTCACGGTAAGCCAGCAGGTGGGTACTGCTCAGTACAACCTCACGGTATACCAGCAGGTGGGTACTGCTCAGTACATCCTCACAGTATGCCAGCAGGTGGGTACTGCTCAGTACATCCTCACGGTATACCAGCGGGTGGGTACTGCTCAGTACATCCTCACGGTAAGCCAGCAGGTGGGTACTACTCAGTACATCCTCACGGTAAGCCAGCAGGTGGGTACTGCTCAGTACAACCTCACGGTATACCAGCAGGTGGGTACTGCTCAGTACATCCTCACGGTATACCAGCAGGTGGGTACTGCTCAGTACATCCTCACGGTATGCCAGCAGGTGGGTACTGCTCAGTACATCCTCACGGTATGCCAGCAGGTGGGTACTGCTCAGTACATCCTCACGGTAAGCCAGCAGGTGGGTACTGCTCAGTACAACCTCACGGTATGCCAGCAGGTGGGTACTGCTCAGTACATCCTCACGGTATGCCAGCAGGTGGGTACTGCTCAGTACAACCTCACGGTATACCAGCAGGTGGGTACTGCTCAGTACATCCTCACGGTATACCAGCGGGTGGGTACTGCCCAGTACATCCTCACGGTATACCAGCAGGTGGGTACTGCCCAGTACATCCTCACGGTAAGCCAGCGGGTGGGTACTGCTCAGTACATCCTCACGGTAAGCCAGCGGGTGGGTACTGCCCAGTACATCCTCACGGTATACCAGCAGGTGGGTACTGCCCAGTACATCCTCACGGTAAGCCAGCGGGTGGGTACTGCTCAGTACATCCTCACGGTATGCCAGCAGGTGGGTACTGCTCAGTACATCCTCACGGTATACCAGCAGGTGGGTACTGCCCAGTACATCCTCACGGTAAGCCAGCGGGTGGGTGCTGCTCAGTACATCCTCACGGTATACCAGCAGGTGGGTACTACTCAGTACATCCTCACGGTATGCCAGCAGGTGGGTACTGCTCAGTACATCCTCACGGTATACCAGCGGGTGGGTACTGCTCAGTACATCCTCACGGTATGCCAGCAGGTGGGTACTGCTCAGTACATCCTCACAGTATACCAGCAGGTGGGTACTGCTCAGTACATCCTCACGGTATGCCAGCAGGTGGGTACTGCCCAGTACATCCTCACGGTATACCAGCAGGTGGGTACTGCTCAGTACATCCTCACGATATGCCAGCAGGTGGGTACTGCTCAGTACATCCTCACGGTATACCAGCAGGTGGGTACTGCTCAGTACATCCTCACGGTATGCCAGCAGGTGGGTACTGCTCAGTACAACCTCACAGTATGCCAGCAGGTGGGTACTGCTCAGTACATCCTCACGGTATGCCAGCAGGTGGGTACTGCTCAGTACATCCTCACGGTATGCCAGCAGGTGGGTACTGCTCAGTACATCCTCACAGTATGCCAGCAGGTGGGTACTGCTCAGTACATCCTCACAGTATGCCAGCAGGTGGGTACTGCTCAGTACATCCTTACGGTATGCCAGCAGGTGGGTACTGCTCAGTACATCCTCACGGTATGCCAGCAGGTGGGTACTGCTCAGTACATCCTCACGGTATGCCAGCAGGTGGGTACTGCTCAGTACATCCTCACGGTATGCCAGCAGGTGGGCACTGCCCAGTACATCCTCACGGTATACCAGCAGGTGGGTACTGCTCAGTACATCCTCACGGTATGCCAGCAGGTGGGTACTTCTCAGTACATCTTCACGGTATGCCAGCAGGTGGGTACTGCCCAGTACATCCTCACGGTATACCAGCAGGTGGGTACTGCTCAGTACAACCTCACAGTATACCAGCAGGTGGGTACTGCTCAGTACAACCTCACGGTATGCCAGCAGGTGGGTACTGCTCAGTACATCCTCACAGTATACCAGCAGGTGGGTACTGCCCAGTACATCCTCACGGTAAGCCAGCGGGTGGGTACTGCTCAGTACATCCTCACGGTATGCCAGCAGGTGGGTACTGCTCAGTACATCCTCACGGTATACCAGCGGGTGGGTACTGCTCAGTACATCCTCACGGTATGCCAGCAGGTGGGTACTGCTCAGTACATCCTCACGGTATACCAGCAGGTGGGTACTGCTCAGTACATCCTCACGGTAAGCCAGCAGGTGGGTACTGCTCAATACATCAGCACGGTATACCAGCAGGTGGGTACTGCTCAGTACAAACTCACGGTATACCAGCAGGTGGGTACTGCTCAGTACAACCTCACGGTATACCAGCAGGTGGGTCCTGCTCAGTACAACCTCACGGTATGCCAGCAGGTGGGTACTGCTCAGTACAACCTCACAGTATGCCAGCAGGTGGGTACTGCTCAGTACATCCTCACGGTATGCCAGCAGGTGGGTACTGCTCAATACATCCTCACGGTATACCAGCAGGTGGGTACTGCTCAGTACATCATCACGGTATACCAGCAGGCGGGTACTGCTCAGTACATCCTCACGGTATGCCAGCAGGTGGGTACTGCTCAGTACATCCTCACGGTAAGCCAGTAGGTGGGTACTGCTCAGTGCATCCTCACGGTAAGCCAGCAGGTGGGTACTGCTCAGTACATCCTCACGGTAAGCCAGCAGGTGGGTACTGCTCAGTACATCCTCACGGTAAGCCAGCAGGTGGGTACTGCTCAGTACATCCTCACGGTATGCCAGCAGGTGGGTACTGCTCAGTACATCCTCACGGTATACCAGCGGGTGGGTACTGCTCAGTACATCCTCACGGTATGCCAGCAGGTGGGTACTGCTCAGTACATCCTCACGGTATACCAGCAGGTGGGTACTGCTCAGTACAACCTCACGGTAAGCCAGCAGGTGGGTACTGCTCAGTACATCCTCACGGTATACCAGCGGGTGGGTACTGCTCAGTACAACCTCACGGTATACCAGCAGGTGGGTACTGTTCAGTACATCCTCACGGTATACCAGCAGGTGGGTACTGCTCAGTACATCCTCACGGTATACCACCAGGTGGGTACTGCTCAGTACATCCTCATGGTATACCAGCAGGTGGGTACTGCTCAGTACATCCTCACGGTATGTCAGCAGGTGGATACTGCTCAATACATCCTCACGGTATACCAGCAGGTGGGTACTGCTCAGTACATCCTCACGGTATGCCAGCAGGTGGGTACTGCTCAATACATCCTCACGGTATACCAGCAGGTGGGTACTGCCCAGTACATCCTCACGGTATACCAGCAGGTGGGTACTGCTCAGTACATCCTCACGATAAGCCAGCAGGTGGGTACTGCTCAGTACATCCTCACGGTAAGCCAGCAGGTGGGTACTGCTCAGTACATCCTCACGGTAAGCCAGCAGGTGGGTACTGCTCAGTACATCCTCACGGTATGTCAGCAGGTGGATACTGCTCAATACATCCTCACGGTATACCAGCAGGTGGGTACTGCCCAGTACATCCTCACGGCATACCAGCAGGTGGGTACTGCTCAGTACATCCTCACGGTATGTCAGCAGGTGGATACTGCTCAATACATCCTCACGGTATACCAGCAGGTGGGTACTGCTCAGTACATCCTCACGGTATGCCAGCAGGTGGGTACTGCTCAATACATCCTCACGGTATACCAGCAGGTGGGTACTGCCCAGTACATCCTCACGGTATACCAGCAGGTGGGTACTGCTCAGTACATCCTCACGGTATGCCAGCAGGTGGGTACTGCTATGTACAACCTCACGGTAAGCCAGCAGGTGGGTACTGCTCAGTACATCCTCACGGTATACCAGCAGGTGGGTACTGCCCAGTACATCCTCACGGTAAGCCAGCAGGTGGGTACTGCTCAGTACATCCTCACGGTATGCCAGCAGGTGGGTACTGCTCAGTACATCCTCACGGTATACCAGCAGGTGGGTACTGCTCAGTACATCCTCACGGCAAGCCAGCAGGTGGGTACTGCTCAGTACATCCTCACGGTATACCAGCGGGTGGGTACTGCTCAGTACATCTTCACGGTATACCAGCAGGTGGGTACTGCTCAGTACATCCTCACGGTATGCCAGCAGGCGGGTACTGCTCAGTACAACCTCACGGTATACCAGCAGGTGGGTACTGCTCAGTACATCCTCACGGTAAGCCAGCAGGTGGGTACTGCTCAGTACATCCTCACGGTATACCAGCGGGTGGGTACTGCTCAGTACAACCTCACGGTATACCAGCAGGTGGGTACTGTTCAGTACATCCTCACGGTATACCAGCAGGTGGGTACTGCTCAGTACAACCTCACGGTATACCAGCAGGTGGGTACTGCTCAGTACATCCTCACGGTATACCAGCAGGTGGGTACTGCTCAGTACATCCTCACGGTATGCCAGCAGGTGGGTACTGCTCAGTACATCCTCACGGTATACCAGCAGGTGGGTACTGCTCAGTACATCCTCACGATAAGCCAGCAGGTGGGTACTGCTCAGTACATCCTCACGGTAAGCCAGCAGGTGGGTACTGCTCAGTACATCCTCACGGTAAGCCAGCAGGTGGGTACTGCTCAGTACATCCTCACGGTATACCAGCAGGTGGGTACTGCTCAGTACATCCTCACGGTATACCAGCAGGTGGGTACTGCTCAGTACATCCTCACGGTATACCAGCAGGTGGGTACTGCTCAGTACATCCTCACGGTATACCAGCAGGTGGGTACTGCTCAGTACATCCTCACGGTATACCAGCAGGTGGGTACTGCCCAGTACATCCTCATGGTATACCAGCAGGTGGGTACTGCTCAGTACATCCTCACGGTATACCAGCAGGTGGGTACTGCTCAGTACATCCTCACGGTATACCAGCAGGTGGGTACTGCTCAGTACATCCTCACGGTATACCAGCAGGTGGATACTGCTCAATACATCCTCACGGTATACCAGCAGGTGGGTACTGCCCAGTACATCCTCACGGTATACCAGCAGGTGGGTACTGCCCAGTACATCCTCACGGTATACCAGCAGGTGGGTACTGCTCAGTACATCCTCACGGTATACCAGCGGGTGGGTACTGCTCAATACATCCTCACGGTATGCCAGCAGGTGGGTACTGCTCAATACATCCTCACGGTATACCAGCAGGTGGGTACTGCCCAGTACATCCTCACGGTATGCCAGCAGGTGGGTACTGCTCAGTACATCCTCAGGGTATACCAGCAGGTGGGTACTGCTCAGTACATCCTCACGGTATGCCAGCAGGTGGGTACTGATCAATACATCCTCACGGTATACCAGCAGGTGGGTACTGCCCAGTACATCCTCACGGTATACCAGCAGGTGGGTACTGCTCAGTACATCCTCACGGTATGCCAGCAGGTGGGTACTGCTCAGTACAACCTCACGGTATACCAGCGGGTGGGTACTGCTCAATACATCCTCACGGTATGCCAGCAGGTGGGTACTGCTCAATACATCCTCACGGTATACCAGCAGGTGGGTACTGCCCAGTACATCCTCACGGTATACCAGCAGGTGGGTACTGCTCAGTACATCCTCACGGTAAGCCAGCAGGTGGGTACTGCTCAGTACATCCTCACGGTATGCCAGCAGGTGGGTACTGCTCAGTACATCCTCACGGTATACCAGCAGGTGGGTACTGCTCAGTACATCCTCACGGTAAGCCAGCAGGTGGGTACTGCTCAGTACATCCTCACGGTATACCAGCGGGTGGGTACTGCTCAGTACATCTTCACGGTATACCAGCAGGTGGGTACTGCTCAGTACATCCTCACGGTATGCCAGCAGGTGGGTACTGCTCAGTACAACCTCACGGTATACCAGCAGGTGGGTACTGCTCAGTACATCCTCACGGTAAGCCAGCAGGTGGGTACTGCTCAGTACATCCTCACGGTATACCAGCGGGTGGGTACTGCTCAGTACAACCTCACGGTATACCAGCAGGTGGGTACTGTTCAGTACATCCTCACGGTATACCAGCAGGTGGGTACTGCTCAGTACAACCTCACGGTATACCAGCAGGTGGGTACTGCTCAGTACATCCTCACGGTATACCAGCAGGTGGATACTGCTCAGTACATCCTCACGGTATGCCAGCAGGTGGGTACTGCTCAGTACATCCTCACGGTATACCAGCAGGTGGGTACTGCTCAGTACATCCTCACGATAAGCCAGCAGGTGGGTACTGCTCAGTACATCCTCACGGTAAGCCAGCAGGTGGGTACTGCTCAGTACATCCTCACGGTAAGCCAGCAGGTGGGTACTGCTCAGTACATCCTCACGGTATACCAGCAGGTGGGTACTGCTCAGTACATCCTCACGGTATACCAGCAGGTGGGTACTGCTCAGTACATCCTCACGGTATACCAGCAGGTGGGTACTGCTCAGTACATCCTCACGGTATACCAGCAGGTGGGTACTGCTCAGTACATCCTCACGGTATACCAGCAGGTGGGTACTGCTCAGTACATCCTCACGGTATACCAGCAGGTGGGTACTGCTCAGTACATCCTCACGGTATACCACCAGGTGGGTACTGCTCAGTACATCCTCATGGTATACCAGCAGGTGGGTACTGCCCAGTACATCCTCACGGTATACCAGCAGGTGGGTACTGCTCAGTACATCCTCACGGTATACCAGCAGGTGGGTACTGCTCAGTACATCCTCACGGTATGCCAGCAGGTGGATACTGCTCAATACATCCTCATGGTATACCAGCAGGTGGGTACTGCCCAGTACATCCTCACGGTATACCAGCAGGTGGGTACTGCTCAGTACATCCTCACGGTATGCCAGCAGGTGGATACTGCTCAATACATCCTCATGGTATACCAGCAGGTGGGTACTGCCCAGTACATCCTCACGGTATACCAGCAGGTGGGTACTGCTCAGTACATCCTCACGGTATACCAGCAGGTGGATACTGCTCAGTACAACCTCACGGTAAGCCAGCAGGTGGGTACTGCTCAGTACATCCTCACGGTATGCCAGCAGGTGGATACTGCTCAGTACATCCTCACGGTAAGCCAGCGGGTGGGTACTGCTCAGTACATCCTCACGGTATGTCAGCAGGTGGGTACTGCTCAATACATCCTCACGGTATACCAGCAGGTGGGTACTGCCCAGTACATCCTCACGGTATACCAGCAGGTGGGTACTGCTCAGTACATCCTCACGGTATGTCAGCAGGTGGATACTGCTCAATACATCCTTACGGTATACCAGCAGGTGGGTACTGCTCAGTACATCCTCACGGTATGCCAGCAGGTGGGTACTGCTCAATACATCCTCACGGTATACCACCAGGTGGGTACTGCCCAGTACATCCTCACGGTATACCAGCAGGTGGGTACTGCTCAGTACATCCTCACGATAAGCCAGCAGGTGGGTACTGCTCAGTACATCCTCACGGTAAGCCAGCAGGTGGGTACTGCTCAGTACATCCTCACGGTAAGCCAGCAGGTGGGTACTGCTCAGTACATCCTCACGGTATACCAGCAGGTGGGTACTGCTCAGTACATCCTCACGGTATACCAGCAGGTGGGTACTGCTCAGTACATCCTCACGGTATACCAGCAGGTGGGTACTGCTCAGTACATCCTCACGGTATACCAGCAGGTGGGTACTGCTCAGTACATCCTCACGGTATACCAGCAGGTGGGTACTGCTCAGTACATCCTCACGGTATACCAGCAGGTGGGTACTGCTCAGTACATCCTCACGGTATACCAGCAGGTGGGTACTGCTCAGTACATCCTCACGGTATACCAGCAGGTGGGTACTGCTCAGTACATCCTCACGGTATACCAGCAGGTGGGTACTGCTCAGTACATCCTCACGGTATACCAGCAGGTGGGTACTGCTCAGTACATCCTCACGGTATACCACCAGGTGGGTACTGCTCAGTACATCCTCATGGTATACCAGCAGGTGGGTACTGCCCAGTACATCCTCACGGTATACCAGCAGGTGGGTACTGCTCAGTACATCCTCACGGTATACCAGCAGGTGGGTACTGCTCAGTACATCCTCACGGTATGCCAGCAGGTGGATACTGCTCAATACATCCTCATGGTATACCAGCAGGTGGGTACTGCCCAGTACATCCTCACGGTATACCAGCAGGTGGGTACTGCTCAGTACATCCTCACGGTAAACCAGCAGGTGGATACTGCTCAATACATCCTCACGGTATACCAGCAGGTGGGTACTGCCCAGTACATCCTCACGGTATACCAGCAGGTGGGTACTGCTCAGTACATCCTCACGGTAAGCCAGCAGGTGGGTACTGCTCAGTACATCCTCACGGTATACCAGCAGGTGGGTACTGCTCAGTACATCCTCACGGTATACCAGCAGGTGGGTACTGCTCAGTACATCCTCACGGTATGCCAGCAGGTGGATACTGCTCAATACATCCTCACGGTATGCCAGCAGGTGGGTACTGCTCAGTACATCCTCACGGTATGCCAGCAGGTGGGTACTGCTCAGTACATCCTCACGGTATACCAGCGGGTGGGTACTGCTCAGTACATCCTCACGGTATGCCAGCAGGTGGGTACTGCTCAGTACATCCTCACGGTATACCAGCAGGTGGGTACTGCCCAGTACATCCTCACGGTATACCAGCGGGTGGGTACTGCTCAGTACATCCTCACGGTATACCAGCGGGTGGGTACTGCTCAGTACATCCTCACGGTATACCAGCAGGTGGGTACTGCTCAGTACATCCTCACGGTAAGCCAGCAGGTGGGTACTGCTCAGTACATCCTCACGATAAGCCAGCAGGTGGGTACTGCTCAGTACATCCTCACGGTAAGCCAGCAGGTGGGTACTGCTCAGTACATCCTCACGGTAAGCCAGCAGGTGGGTACTGCTCAGTACATCCTCACGGTATACCAGCAGGTGGGTACTGCTCAGTACATCCTCACGGTATACCAGCAGGTGGGTACTGCTCAGTACATCCTCACGGTATACCAGCAGGTGGGTACTGCTCAGTACATCCTCATGGTATACCAGCAGGTGGGTACTGCTCAGTACATCCTCACGGTAAGCCAGCAGGTGGGTACTGCTCAGTACATCCTCACGGTATACCAGCAGGTGGGTACTGCTCAGTACATCCTCACGGTATACCAGCAGGTGGGTACTGCTCAGTACATCCTCACGGTATGCCAGCAGGTGGATACTGCTCAATACATCCTCACGGTATGCCAGCAGGTGGGTACTGCTCAATACATCCTCACGGTATACCAGCAGGTGGGTACTGCTCAGTACATCCTCACGGTATACCAGCAGGTGGGTACTGCTCAGTACATCCTCACGGTATACCACCAGGTGGGTACTGCTCAGTACATCCTCACGGTATGTCAGCAGGTGGATACTGCTCAATACATCCTCACGGTATACCAGCAGGTGGGTACTGCTCAGTACATCCTCACGGTATGCCAGCAGGTGGGTACTGCTCAATACAACCTCACGGTATACCAGCAGGTGGGTACTGCCCAGTACATCCTCACGGTATACCAGCAGGTGGGTACTGCTCAGTACATCCTCACGATAAGCCAGCAGGTGGGTACTGCTCAGTACATCCTCACGGTAAGCCAGCAGGTGGGTACTGCTCAGTACATCCTCACGGTAAGCCAGCAGGTGGGTACTGCTCAGTACATCCTCACGGTATACCAGCAGGTGGGTACTGCTCAGTACATCCTCACGGTATACCAGCAGGTGGGTACTGCTCAGTACATCCTCACGGTATACCAGCAGGTGGGTACTGCTCAGTACATCCTCACGGTATACCAGCAGGTGGGTACTGCTCAGTACATCCTCACGGTATACCAGCAGGTGGGTACTGCTCAGTACATCCTCACGGTATACCAGCAGGTGGGTACTGCTCAGTACATCCTCACGGTATACCACCAGGTGGGTACTGCTCAGTACATCCTCACGGTATACCAGCAGGTGGGTACTGCCCAGTACATCCTCACGGTATACCAGCAAGTGGGTACTGCTCAGTACATCCTCACGGTATACCAGCAGGTGGGTACTGCTCAGTACATCCTCACGGTATGCCAGCAGGTGGATACTGCTCAATACATCCTCATGGTATACCAGCAGGTGGGTACTGCCCAGTACATCCTCACGGTATACCAGCAGGTGGGTACTGCTCAGTACATCCTCACGGTATACCAGCAGGTGGATACTGCTCAATACATCATCACGGTATACCAGCAGGTGGGTACTGCTCAGTACATCCTCACGGTATACCAGCAGGTGGGTACTGCTCAGTACATCCTCACGGTATACCAGCAGGTGGGTACTGCTCAGTACATCCTCACGGTATACCAGCAGGTGGGTACTGCTCAGTACATCCTCACGGTATACCAGCAGGTGGGTACTGCTCAGTACAACCTCACGGTATACCAGCAGGTGGGTACTGCTCAGTACATCCTCACGGTATACCAGCAGGTGGGTACTGCTCAGTACATCCTCACGGTATACCAGCAGGTGGGTACTGCTCAATACATCCTCACGGTATACCAGCAGGTGGGTACTGCTCAGTACATCCTCACGGTAAGCCACCAGGTGGGTACTGCTCAGTACATCCTCATGGTATACCAGCAGGTGGGTACTGCTCAGTACATCCTCACGGTATACCAGCAGGTGGGTACTGCCCAGTACATCCTCACGGTATACCAGCAGGTGGGTACTGCTCAGTACATCCTCACGGTATACCAGCAGGTGGGTACTGCCCAGTACATCCTCACGGTAAGCCAGCAGGTGGGTACTGCTCAGTACATCATCACGGTATACCACCAGGTGGGTACTGCTCAGTACATCCTCATGGTATACCAGCAGGTGGGTACTGCTCAGTACATCCTCACGGTATACCAGCAGGTGGGTACTGCTCAGTACATCCTCACGGTATGTCAGCAGGTGGATACTGCTCAATACATCCTCACGGTATACCAGCAGGTGGGTACTGCTCAGTACATCCTCACGGTATGCCAGCAGGTGGGTACTGCTCAATACATCCTCACGGTATACCAGCAGGTGGGTACTGCCCAGTACATCCTCACGGTATACCAGCAGGTGGGTACTGCTCAGTACATCCTCACGGTATGCCAGCAGGTGGGTACTGCTCAGTACAACCTCACGGTATACCAGCGGGTGGGTACTGCTCAATACATCCTCACGGTATGCCAGCAGGTGGGTACTGCTCAATACATCCTCACGGTATACCAGCAGGTGGGTACTGCCCAGTACATCCTCACGGTATGCCAGCAGGTGGGCACTGCTCAGTACATCCTCAGGGTATACCAGCAGGTGGGTACTGCTCAGTACATCCTCACGGTATGCCAGCAGGTGGGTACTGCTCAGTACATCCTCACGGTATACCAGCAGGTGGGTACTGCTCAGTACATCCTCACGGTATGCCAGCAGGTGGGTACTGCTCAGTACATCCTCACGGTAAGCCAGCAGGTGGGTACTGCTCAGTACATCCTCACGGTATACCAGCAGGTGGGTACTGCTCAGGACATCCCCACTGTATACCAGCAGGTGGGTACTGCTCAGTACATCCTCACGGTATACCAGCAGGTGGGTACTGCTCAGTACATCCTCACGGTAAGCCAGCAGGTGGGTACTGCTCAGTACATCCTCACGGTATACCAGCAGGTGGGTACTGCTCAGTACATCCTCATGGTATACCAGCAGGTGGGTACTGCTCAGTACATCCTCACGGTATGCCAGCAGGTGGGTACTGCTCAGTACATCCTCACGGTATACCAGCAGGTGGGTACTGCCCAGTACATCCTCACGGTATACCAGCAGGTGGATACTGCTCAGTACATCCTCACGGTATACCAGCAGGTGGATACTGCTCAATACATCCTCATGGTATACCAGCAGGTGGGTACTGCCCAGTACATCCTCACGGTATACCAGCAGGTGGGTACTGCTCAGTACATCCTCACGGTATGCCAGCAGGTGGATACTGCTCAATACATCCTCATGGTATACCAGCAGGTGGGTACTGCCCAGTACATCCTCACGGTATACCAGCAGGTGGGTACTGCTCAGTACATCCTCACGGTATACCAGCAGGTGGATACTGCTCAATACATCCTCACGGTATACCAGCAGGTGGGTACTGCCCAGTACATCCTCACGGTATACCAGCAGGTGGGTACTGCTCAGTACATCCTCACGGTATGTCAGCAGGTGGATACTGCTCAATACATCCTTACGGTATACCAGCAGGTGGGTACTGCTCAGTACATCCTCACGGTATGCCAGCAGGTGGGTACTGCTCAATACATCCTCACGGTATACCACCAGGTGGGTACTGCCCAGTACATCCTCACGGTATACCAGCAGGTGGGTACTGCTCAGTACATCCTCACGATAAGCCAGCAGGTGGGTACTGCTCAGTACATCCTCACGGTAAGCCAGCAGGTGGGTACTGCTCAGTACATCCTCACGGTAAGCCAGCAGGTGGGTACTGCTCAGTACATCCTCACGGTATACCAGCAGGTGGGTACTGCTCAGTACATCCTCACGGTATACCAGCAGGTGGGTACTGCTCAGTACATCCTCACGGTATACCAGCAGGTGGGTACTGCTCAGTACATCCTCACGGTATACCAGCAGGTGGGTACTGCTCAGTACATCCTCACGGTATACCAGCAGGTGGGTACTGCTCAGTACATCCTCACGGTATACCAGCAGGTGGGTACTGCTCAGTACATCCTCACGGTATACCAGCAGGTGGGTACTGCTCAGTACATCCTCACGGTATACCAGCAGGTGGGTACTGCTCAGTACATCCTCACGGTATACCAGCAGGTGGGTACTGCTCAGTACATCCTCACGGTATACCAGCAGGTGGGTACTGCTCAGTACATCCTCACGGTATACCACCAGGTGGGTACTGCTCAGTACATCCTCATGGTATACCAGCAGGTGGGTACTGCCCAGTACATCCTCACGGTATACCAGCAGGTGGGTACTGCTCAGTACATCCTCACGGTATACCAGCAGGTGGGTACTGCTCAGTACATCCTCACGGTATGCCAGCAGGTGGATACTGCTCAATACATCCTCATGGTATACCAGCAGGTGGGTACTGCCCAGTACATCCTCACGGTATACCAGCAGGTGGGTACTGCTCAGTACATCCTCACGGTATACCAGCAGGTGGATACTGCTCAATACATCCTCACGGTATACCAGCAGGTGGGTACTGCCCAGTACATCCTCACGGTATACCAGCAGGTGGGTACTGCTCAGTACATCCTCACGGTAAGCCAGCAGGTGGGTACTGCTCAGTACATCCTCACGGTATACCAGCAGGTGGGTACTGCTCAGTACATCCTCACGGTATACCAGCAGGTGGGTACTGCTCAGTACATCCTCACGGTATGCCAGCAGGTGGATACTGCTCAATACATCCTCACGGTATGCCAGCAGGTGGGTACTGCTCAGTACATCCTCACGGTATGCCAGCAGGTGGGTACTGCTCAGTACATCCTCACGGTATACCAGCGGGTGGGTACTGCTCAGTACATCCTCACGGTATGCCAGCAGGTGGGTACTGCTCAGTACATCCTCACGGTATACCAGCAGGTGGGTACTGCCCAGTACATCCTCACGGTATACCAGCGGGTGGGTACTGCTCAGTACATCCTCACGGTATACCAGCGGGTGGGTACTGCTCAGTACATCCTCACGGTATACCAGCAGGTGGGTACTGCTCAGTACATCCTCACGGTAAGCCAGCAGGTGGGTACTGCTCAGTACATCCTCACGATAAGCCAGCAGGTGGGTACTGCTCAGTACATCCTCACGGTAAGCCAGCAGGTGGGTACTGCTCAGTACATCCTCACGGTAAGCCAGCAGGTGGGTACTGCTCAGTACATCCTCACGGTATACCAGCAGGTGGGTACTGCTCAGTACATCCTCACGGTATACCAGCAGGTGGGTACTGCTCAGTACATCCTCACGGTATACCAGCAGGTGGGTACTGCTCAGTACATCCTCATGGTATACCAGCAGGTGGGTACTGCTCAGTACATCCTCACGGTAAGCCAGCAGGTGGGTACTGCTCAGTACATCCTCACGGTATACCAGCAGGTGGGTACTGCTCAGTACATCCTCACGGTATACCAGCAGGTGGGTACTGCTCAGTACATCCTCACGGTATGCCAGCAGGTGGATACTGCTCAATACATCCTCACGGTATGCCAGCAGGTGGGTACTGCTCAATACATCCTCACGGTATACCAGCAGGTGGGTACTGCTCAGTACATCCTCACGGTATACCAGCAGGTGGGTACTGCTCAGTACATCCTCACGGTATACCACCAGGTGGGTACTGCTCAGTACATCCTCACGGTATGTCAGCAGGTGGATACTGCTCAATACATCCTCACGGTATACCAGCAGGTGGGTACTGCTCAGTACATCCTCACGGTATGCCAGCAGGTGGGTACTGCTCAATACAACCTCACGGTATACCAGCAGGTGGGTACTGCCCAGTACATCCTCACGGTATACCAGCAGGTGGGTACTGCTCAGTACATCCTCACGATAAGCCAGCAGGTGGGTACTGCTCAGTACATCCTCACGGTAAGCCAGCAGGTGGGTACTGCTCAGTACATCCTCACGGTAAGCCAGCAGGTGGGTACTGCTCAGTACATCCTCACGGTATACCAGCAGGTGGGTACTGCTCAGTACATCCTCACGGTATACCAGCAGGTGGGTACTGCTCAGTACATCCTCACGGTATACCAGCAGGTGGGTACTGCTCAGTACATCCTCACGGTATACCAGCAGGTGGGTACTGCTCAGTACATCCTCACGGTATACCAGCAGGTGGGTACTGCTCAGTACATCCTCACGGTATACCAGCAGGTGGGTACTGCTCAGTACATCCTCACGGTATACCACCAGGTGGGTACTGCTCAGTACATCCTCACGGTATACCAGCAGGTGGGTACTGCCCAGTACATCCTCACGGTATACCAGCAGGTGGGTACTGCTCAGTACATCCTCACGGTATACCAGCAGGTGGGTACTGCTCAGTACATCCTCACGGTATGCCAGCAGGTGGATACTGCTCAATACATCCTCATGGTATACCAGCAGGTGGGTACTGCCCAGTACATCCTCACGGTATACCAGCAGGTGGGTACTGCTCAGTACATCCTCACGGTATACCAGCAGGTGGGTACTGCCCAGTACATCCTCACGGTATACCAGCAGGTGGGTACTGCTCAGTACATCCTCACGGTATACCAGCAGGTGGGTACTGCTCAGTACATCCTCACGGTAAGCCACCAGGTGGGTACTGCTCAGTACATCCTCATGGTATACCAGCAGGTGGGTACTGCTCAGTACATCCTCACGGTATACCAGCAGGTGGGTACTGCTCAGTACATCCTCACAGTATACCAGCAGGTGGATACTGCTCAGTACATCCTCACGGTATACCAGCAGGTGGATACTGCTCAGTACATCCTCACGGTATACCAGCAGGTGGATACTGCTCAGTACATCCTCACAGTATACCAGCAGGTGGATACTGCTCAGTACATCCTCACGGTATACCAGCAGGTGGATACTGCTCAGTACATCCTCACGGTATACCAGCAGGTGGGTACTGCTCAGTACATCCTCACAGTATACCAGCAGGTGGATACTGCTCAGTACATCCTCACGGTATACCAGCAGGTGGGTACTGCTCAGTACATCCTCACGGTAAGCCAGCAGGTGGGTACTGCTCAGTACATCCTCACGGTATGCCAGCAGGTGGGTACTGCTCAGTACATCCTCACGGTATGCCAGCAGGTGGGTACTGCTCAGTACATCCTCACGGTATACCAGCAGGTGGGTACTGCCCAGTACATCCTCACGGTATACCAGCAGGTGGGTACTGCTCAGTACATCCTCACGGTATACCAGCAGGTGGGTACTGCCCAGTACATCCTCACGGTAAGCCAGCAGGTGGGTACTGCTCAGTACATCCTCACGGTATACCACCAGGTGGGTACTGCTCAGTACATCCTCATGGTATACCAGCAGGTGGGTACTGCTCAGTACATCCTCACGGTATACCAGCAGGTGGGTACTGCTCAGTACATCCTCACGGTATGTCAGCAGGTGGATACTGCTCAATACATCCTCACGGTATACCAGCAGGTGGGTACTGCTCAGTACATCCTCACGGTATGCCAGCAGGTGGGTACTGCTCAATACATCCTCACGGTATACCAGCAGGTGGGTACTGCCCAGTACATCCTCACGGTATACCAGCAGGTGGGTACTGCTCAGTACATCCTCACGGTATGCCAGCAGGTGGGTACTGCTCAGTACAACCTCACGGTATACCAGCGGGTGGGTACTGCTCAATACATCCTCACGGTATGCCAGCAGGTGGGTACTGCTCAATACATCCTCACGGTATACCAGCAGGTGGGTACTGCCCAGTACATCCTCACGGTATGCCAGCAGGTGGGCACTGCTCAGTACATCCTCAGGGTATACCAGCAGGTGGGTACTGCTCAGTACATCCTCACGGTATGCCAGCAGGTGGGTACTGCTCAGTACATCCTCACGGTATACCAGCAGGTGGGTACTGCTCAGTACATCCTCACGGTATGCCAGCAGGTGGGTACTGCTCAGTACATCCTCACGGTAAGCCAGCAGGTGGGTACTGCTCAGTACATCCTCACGGTATACCAGCAGGTGGGTACTGCTCAGGACATCCCCACTGTATACCAGCAGGTGGGTACTGCTCAGTACATCCTCACGGTATACCAGCAGGTGGGTACTGCTCAGTACATCCTCACGGTAAGCCAGCAGGTGGGTACTGCTCAGTACATCCTCACGGTATACCAGCAGGTGGGTACTGCTCAGTACATCCTCATGGTATACCAGCAGGTGGGTACTGCTCAGTACATCCTCACGGTATGCCAGCAGGTGGGTACTGCTCAGTACATCCTCACGGTATACCAGCAGGTGGGTACTGCCCAGTACATCCTCACGGTATACCAGCAGGTGGATACTGCTCAGTACATCCTCACGGTATACCAGCAGGTGGGTACTGCTCAGTACATCCTCACGGTATGTCAGCAGGTGGATACTGCTCAATACATCCTCACGGTATACCAGCAGGTGGATACTGCTCAGTACATCCTCACGGTATGCCAGCAGGTGGGTACTGATCAATACATCCTCACGGTATACCAGCAGGTGGGTACTGCCCAGTACATCCTCACGGTATACCAGCAGGTGGGTACTGCTCAGTACATCCTCACGGTATGCCAGCAGGTGGGTACTGCTCAGTACAACCTCACGGTATACCAGCGGGTGGGTACTGCTCAATACATCCTCACGGTATGCCAGCAGGTGGGTACTGCTCAATACATCCTCACGGTATACCAGCAGGTGGGTACTGCCCAGTACATCCTCACGGTATACCAGCAGGTGGGTACTGCTCAGTACATCCTCACGGTATACCAGCAGGTGGGTACTGCTCAGTACATCCTCACGGTATGCCAGCAGGTGGGTACTGCTCAGTACATCCTCACGGTATACCAGCAGGTGGGTACTGCTCAGTACATCCTCACGGTATGCCAGCAGGTGGGTACTGCTCAGTACATCCTCACGGTATACCAGCAGGTGGGTACTGCGCAGTACATCCTCACAGTATGCCAGCAGGTGGGTACTGCTCAGTACAACCTCACGGTATACCAGCGGGTGGGTACTGCTCAATACATCCTCACGGTATGCCAGCAGGTGGGTACTGCTCAATACATCCTCACGGTATACCAGCAGGTGGGTACTGCCCAGTACATCCTCACGGTATGCCAGCAGGTGGGTACTGCTCAGTACATCCTCACGGTATACCAGCAGGTGGGTACTGCTCAGTACATCCTCACGGTATGCCAGCAGGTGGGTACTGCTCAGTACATCCTCACGGTATACCAGCAGGTGGGTACTGCTCAGTACATCCTCACGGTATGCCAGCAGGTGGGTACTGCTCAGTACATCCTCACGGTAAGCCAGCAGGTGGGTACTGCTCAGTACATCCGACCGACCCATCTTCACAGCCACCAGAACACGCTGATCAGTGACCACATGTGTTCACAACGCATAGCTGGTCAGCCCATAGCACTGCGACATTACAAACAAAACAGCACCGCCTGACATTATATGGCGAAAAATCCGACTGAAAACTAAACTATCTGCCTGACATTTGTAGGAACTGCATTTGTGGGTGGAAAGTTGAACATAACAACCAGCGAGAGTAACTGCCGAGTGGTGGTGGATTGGGGTTATAGGACGCCGCAACTCTCAACATAACAAACAGCGAGAGTAACTGCCGAGTGGTGGTGGATTGGGGTTATAGGACGCCGCAACTCTCAACATAACAACCAGCGAGAGTAACTGCCGAGTGGTGGTGGATTGGGGTTATAGGACGCCGCAACTCTCAGCATAACAAACAGCGAGAGTAACTGCCGGGTGGTGGTGGATTGGGGTTATAGGGCGCCGCAACTCTCAACATAACAACAAGCGAGAGTAACTGCAGAGTGGTGGTGGATTGGGGTTATAGGACGCCGCAACTCTCAACATAACAACCAGCGAGAGTAACTGCCGAGTGGTGGTGGATTGGGGTTATAGGACGCCGCAACTCTCAACATAACAAACAGCGAGAGTAACTGCCGAGTGGTGGTGGATTGGGGTTATAGGACGCCGCAACTCTCAACATAACAACCAGCGAGAGTAACTGCCGAGTGGTGGTGGATTGGGGTTATAGGACGCCGCAACTCTCAACATAACAACCAGCGAGAGTAACTGCCGAGTGGTGGTGGATTGGGGTTATAGGACGCCGCAACTCTCAACATAACAACCAGCGAGAGTAACTGCCGAGTGGTGGTGGATTGGGGTTATAGGACGCCGCAACTCTCAACATAACAACAAGCGAGAGTAACTGCCGAGTGGTGGTGGATTGGGGTTATAGGACGCCGCAACTCTCAACATAACAAACAGCGAGAGTAACTGCAGAGTGGTGGTGGATTGGGGTTATAGGACGCCGCAACTCTCAACATAACAACCAGCGAGAGTAACTGCCGAGTGGTGGTGGATTGGGGTTATAGGACGCCGCAACTCTCAGCATAACAAACAGCGAGAGTAACTGCCGGGTGGTGGTGGATTGGGGTTATAGGGCGCCGCAACTCTCAACATAACAACAAGCGAGAGTAACTGCAGAGTGGTGGTGGATTGGGGTTATAGGACGCCGCAACTCTCAACATAACAACCAGCGAGAGTAACTGCCGAGTGGTGGTGGATTGGGGTTATAGGACGCCGCAACTCTCAACATAACAAACAGCGAGAGTAACTGCCGAGTGGTGGTGGATTGGGGTTATAGGACGCCGCAACTCTTGTGGTTATATGGCGTCCCGCGTGAAATCTGATATGGCGGGGGATTACGGACCCATTCCGTCATTATGCCGGGTATAATGCGGGGAGTTCAGCGTCTCACTGCGCCGGCGGAGGGCGTCACATACTGTCAGAGACGGGGCGATCACCGGACATACAGACGGTCCACTATCCCCTCTCTCACAGGTGGGGTGTCTAATGCCTATCTGCACCCCACCTGTGCCCCGCCGCACTATGGGCCAGCACCCCACCTGTGCCCCGCCGCACTATGGGCCAGCACCCCACCTGTGCCCCGCCGCACTATGGGCCAGCACCCCACCTGTGCCCCGCCGCACTATGGGCCAGGAGTCCGATCTAGACCGCCATAATTGGTCGAAGTGATTTTTCCATTTCAATATGGGACATACATGAATATGTTCAAAACAGACCGTGGATTAAGAATATGGCAAGAGTTTTTTAGTGCAATCACACGTGGAGGTATAAACGGCACAGAAACACGGACATTTGTACGAAGCTTACAACAGGGAGACCGCGGCTCGCGAAATCGATGTATGTTTACAATGTAATGACGAATGGGATAAAGCAAGAATCTTGTAATGTGCGTGTTTTCAGGTTAAAATGGAACCTTGGCTACAATGTGAAATCAAAACTAAAACTACAAGTAGGGCATTTCGCACTTTTAATGCCAATTTGTGTTGATATAACAGAAATGTCGGCAAAAACTTGAATGCAGTTTCTTTGATAGAGCCGATCTAATGGATAACACACGATAACACGGAAATACGAGTATGGTTGTGACCCTCAATGGTTCGGCTTGTTGTGGTAAGTCCAATTTCCTACCCCAACCTGCCACTGCACCCATGAGGGGTGATTGTAAGATTTCTGCAATGCAATGTAATGCAATGTAATGCAATGTAATGCAATGTAATGCAATGTAATGCAATGTAATGCAATGTAATGAAATGTAATGCAATGTAATGCAATGTAATGCAATGTAATGCAATGTAATGCAATGTAATGCAATGTAATGCAATGTAATGCAATGTAATGCAATGTAATGCAATGTAATGCAATGTAATGCAATGTAATGCAATGTAATGCAATGTAATGCAATGTAATGCAATGTAATGCAATGTAATGCAATGTAATGCAATGTAATGCAATGTAATGCAATGTAATGCAATGTAATGCAATGTAATGCAATGTAATGCAATGTAATGCAATGTAATGCAATGTAATGCAATGTAATGCAATGTAATGCAATGTAATGCAATGTAATGCAATGTAATGCAATGTAATGCAATGTAATGCAATGTAATGCAATGTAATGCAATGTAATGCAATGTAATGCAATGTAATGCAATGTAATGCAATGTAATGCAATGTAATGCAATGTAATGCAATGTAATGCAATGTAATGCAATGTAATGCAATGTAATGCAATGTAATGCAATGTAATGCAATGTAATGCAATGTAATGCAATGTAATGCAATGTAATGCAATGTAATGCAATGTAATGCAATGTAATGCAATGTAATGCAATGTAATGCAATGTAATGCAATGTAATGCAATGTAATGCAATGTAATGCAATGTAATGCAATGTAATGCAATGTAATGCAATGTAATGCAATGTAATGCAATGTAATGCAATGTAATGCAATGTAATGCAATGTAATGCAATGTAATGCAATGTAATGCAATGTAATGCAATGTAATGCAATGTAATGCAATGTAATGCAATGTAATGCAATGTAATGCAATGTAATGCAATGTAATGCAATGTAATGCAATGTAATGCAATGTAATGCAATGCAATGTAATGTAATGTAATGCAATGCAATGTAATGCAATGTAATGGTCGTGACGGCCACCCACGCTGAGGCACGACATCAACGCCTACTGGGCCACACCACGGAGCGACTGCTGACAATGCGGAGATGGTGTCGAATCGGCGACTCTGTGAGCCTCAGTGAGCGCCGAGCTGCGCTTGAAGGGACACTGTCTCTTTAAAGTAAAATTTGATGTGTTAAAGAGCAATCGCATCTGATTAACACTATAAAGTCCGTTTTTCGAAATTCGCGCCCAGTTGCCCAATATCATCGTTCAAAGTTCGGTTTTCTTCCAGTCAATGACCTTGACGAGTCGCTCACCACTACGCACCAAAATCAATGAATTGCAGCGTTGTGCAACAATTGTAAATAGTTATATTTTTTTGCTTAAGCATTCTGTCGAAATTTGTAATGTCAGAAAACATTTCATGTCTTATTATGCCAGCTTTAAGCCCAATAATTGGATAAAAGTAGAGATTAATTCCGAAGGGATAAGATTAATTCC
Source organism: Chirona hameri (assembly GCA_036785665.1). Taxonomy (NCBI): domain Eukaryota; kingdom Metazoa; phylum Arthropoda; class Thecostraca; order Balanomorpha; family Balanidae; genus Chirona; species Chirona hameri. The sequence goes on from JAXIVJ010000081.1 coordinate 83,279, forward strand.
GAAGGGATTTTGATTCCGACTGAGGTTTTTTGTGGCAACAACTCAAGTGCGCCAGATGCGCCAGATTCGTTTCATGTAGTTAACAGGAACCACAATGTATAAGTGCATTGCGACCTCATCCAATTGTTGCAATAGCGTCAGCTGACGGTTGGTCAGATGCAGTTAACTGGAGCAAATGCTTCCATAATCCATATATGTGGTAGTGCGTAGAAATCGTAAACAGTTTTTAGATTCTTATGAAAAATGAATAAAAATGATTGTTTTTCTTTGTATTTGCGCTGCTTGGGTAAGCTTTTGAGGACGATTACAAATCATAAGTAGTCCTTAGGACTTGCTTCAGCCGGGTTTTGCGATATCATCCGATATAGGCAGTGTCCCTTTAACGTGTGTTTTCAAGTGGGGATTGGACGGTAGTAGTTTAGTGACGGTAGTGACGGTAGTATTTGGAAACCATTAGCACGAAATGGTTTATAAATTCATAATACTTGCTCCAAGTCCCCACGACACTGATTTGAGGCTGAAAAATATCAATTTTAGCGGGCTAGATCGGGCTCCTGGCCCAGAGTGCGCCGGTGCTCCTGCCTGCGCCTCTCCGTCATTATCACACATGTCCCGTCCCGCCTTTCCGGTCCCCGTCCCCGCCGTCCCGGCATTTCGGTCCCCGTCCCGTCCCCCCTTGCCGGTCCCCGTCCCGTCCCGCCTTTCCGGTCCCCGTCCCCGCCGTCCCGCCTTTCCGGTCCCCGTCCCCGCCGTCCCGCCTTTCCGGTCCCCGTCCCGTCCCGCCTTCCCGGTCCCCGTCCCCGCCGTCCCGCCTTTCCGGTCCCCGTCCCCGCCGTCCCGCCTTTCCGGTCCCCGTCCCTTCCCGCCTTTCCGGTCCCCGTCCCGTCCCGCCTTTCCGGTCCCCGTCCCCGCCGTCCCGCCTTTCCGGTCCCCGTCCCCGCCGTCCCGCCTTTCCGGTCCCCGTCCCCGCCGTCCCGCCTTTCCGGTCCCCGTCCCGTCCCGCATTTCCGGTCCCCGTCCCTTCCCGCCTTTCCGGTCCCCGTCCCGTCCCGCCTTTCCGGTCCCCGTCCCCGCCGCCCCGCCTTTCCGGTCCCCGTCCCGTCCCCCCTTTCCGGTCCCCGTCCCCGCCGTCCCGCCTTTCCGGTCCCCGTCCCCGCCGTCCCGCCTTTCCGGTCCCCGTCCCGTCCCGCCTTTCCGGTCCCCGTCCCGTCCCGCCTTTCCGGTCCCCGTCCCGTCCCCCCTTTCCGGTCCCCGTCCCGTCCCGCCTTTCCGGTCCCCGTCCCCGTCACGCCTTTCCGGTCCCCGTCCCGTCCCGCCTTTCCGGTCCCCGTCCCCGTCCCGCCTTTCCGGTCCCCGTCCCGCCTTTCCGGTCCCCGTCCCCGTCCTGCCTTTCCGGTCCCCGTCCCCGTCCTGCCTTTCCGGTCCCCGTCCCCGTCCCGCCTTTCCGGTCCCCGTCCCCGTCCCGCCTTTCCGGTCCCCGTCCCCGTCCCGCCTTTCCGGTCCCCGTCCCCGTCCCGCCTTTCCGGTCCCCGTCCCGCCTTCCCGGTCCCCGTCCCCGTCCTGCCTTTCCGGTCCCGTCTCGTCTCGTCTCGTCTCGTCTCGTCCCGTCCCGTCCCGTGCCGTGCCGTGCCGTGCCGTGCCGTGCCGTGCCGTGCCGTGCCGTGCCGTGCCGTCCCGTCCCGTCCCGTCCCGTCCCGTCCCGTCCCGTCCCGTCCCGTCCCGTCCCGTCCCGTCCCGTCCCGTCCCGTCCCGTCCCGTCCCGTCCCGTTACCTCTGAGAGCGGGATGTCGAGCCGCACGGTGCAGTCCTGCCTGTGGACGGGGGTCTGCAGGATCGTGTCCAGCAGCAGGATGCCGCTGTGGTCCCGTCCCGTCCCGTCCCGTCCCGTTACCTCTGAGAGCGGGATGTCGAGCCGCACGGTGCAGTCCTGCCTGTGGACGGGGGTCTGCAGGATCGTGTCCAGCAGCAGGATGCCGCTGTGGTCCCGTCCCGTCCCGTCCCGTTACCTCTGAGAGCGGGATGTCGAGCCGCACGGTGCAGTCCTGCCTGTGGACGGGGGTCTGCAGGATCGTGTCCAGCAGCAGGATGCCGCTGTGGTCCCGTCCCGTCCCGTCCCGTTACCTCTGAGAGCGGGATGTCGAGCCGCACGGTGCAGTCCTGCCTGTGGACGGGGGTCTGCAGGATCGTGTCCAGCAGCAGGATGCCGCTGTGGTCCCGTCCCGTCCCGTTACCTCTGAGAGCGGGATGTCGAGCCGCACGGTGCAGTCCTGCCTGTGGACGGGGGTCTGCAGGATCGTGTCCAGCAGCAGGATGCCGCTGTGGTCCCGTCCCGTCCCGTTACCTCTGAGAGCGGGATGTCGAGCCGCACGGTGCAGTCCTGCCTGTGGACGGGGGTCTGCAGGATCGTGTCCAGCAGCAGGATGCCGCTGTGGTCCCGTCCCGTCCCGTCCCGTCCCGTTACCTCTGAGAGCGGGATGTCGAGCCGCACGGTGCAGTCCTGCCTGTGGACGGGGGTCTGCAGCATCGTGTCCAGCAGCAGGATGCCGCTGTGGTCTTTCCTGACGCCCACCGACTGGCCATCGCAGAGCAGCAATTTGTCCACGCCGGCCAGGTAGGCGCCGAACACGGGCCGGCCTGCCGGGTCGGAACACACACCGTCATTTACACATTACACACAGTAACATCCGGCAACACGCAGCGTCACAAAGTGGTAACACCACACATCGATATCTGAATATGAATCCCACCCAGACACACCGTCACATACACAGGGTAACCTCCGGCAACACCACACATCGATATCTGAATATGAATCCCACCCAGACACACCGTCACATACACAGGGTAACCTCCGGCAACACCACACATCGATATCTGAATATGAATCCCACCCAGACACACCGTCACATACACAGGGTAACCTCCGGCAACACCACACATCGATATCTGAATATGAATCCCACCCAGGCACACCGTCACATACACAGGGACCAGGGTAACCTCCGGCAACACCACACATCGATATCTGAATATGAATCCCACCCAGACACACCGTCACATACACAGGGTAACCTCCGGCAACACCACACATCGATATCTGAATATGAATCCCACCCAGGCACACCGTCACATACACAGGGACCAGGGTAACCTCCGGCAACACCACACATCGATATCAGAATATGAATCCCACCCAGACACACCGTCACATACACAGGGTAACCTCCGGCAACACCACACATCGATATCTGAATATGAATCCCACCCAGACACACTGTCACATACACAGGGTAACATCCGGCAACACCACACATCGATATCTGAATATGAATCCCACCCAGGCACACCGTCACATACACAGGGACCAGGGTAACATCCGGCAACACCACACATCGATATCTGAATATGAATCCCACCCAGACACACCGTCACATACACAGGGTAACCTCCGGCAACACCACACATCGATATCTGAATATGAATCCCACCCAGGCACACCGTCACATACACAGGGACCAGGGTAACATCCGGCAACACCACACATCGATATCTGAATATGAATCCCACCCAGACACACCGTCACATACACAGGGTAACCTCCGGCAACACCACACATCGATATCTGAATATGAATCCCACCCAGGCACACCGTCACATACACAGGGACCAGGGTAACATCCGGCAACACCACACATCGATATCTGAATATGAATCCCACCCAGACACACTGTCACATACACATGGTAACATCCGGTAACACCACACATCGATATCAGAATATGAATCCCACCCAGACACACTGTCACATACACAGGGTAACATCCGGCAACACCACACATCGATATCTGAATATGAATCCCACCCAGACACACCGTCACATACACAGGGTAACATCCGGCAACACCACACATCGATATCTGAATATGAATCCCACCCAGACACACTGTCACATACACAGGGTAACATCCGGCAACACCACACATCGATATCTGAATATGAATCCCACCCAGGCACACCGTCACATACACAGGGACCAGGGTAACATCCGGTAACACCACACATAGATATCTGAATATGAATTCAGCCTACAATGATATACCTGAGTATCAATCTATCTGATCTATGGTTGGTATGGATGTCCAGGCCTGCAATCAATCTAGCCTGCAATGGAACATCATGCCATAGCTGTATAGACGTGTTAACGACGTTGTAGTCTGTTGCGCCTATGATGTTGGTTGCGATGTAAGTCGAATCATGGTACACCTACGTGTAACATGTGACGAATCTGCGAAAGTTAAGCTCTGGGTTTGCAAAATATCACTTTGACAATCTGATAAAACAGTTCGCCTCAATTAACACACGTACTAGGGCACAAACAGAAAAGGGAGCTGCCTGCGGTGAATCAGCGTTTGTCTGTGGATCGATAGCCAGCGTTAGGGGCACGGGGCACGAACCGGCAACCAGTCACAGCCTGGACAACTCATCGACTTACTCCAGGGCTGCCAAACCAGACACAGCCTGGACAACTCATCGGCTTACTCCAGGGCTGCCAAACCAGACACAGCCTGGACAACTCATCGGTTTACTCCAGGGCTGCCAAACCAGTCACAGCCTGGACAACTCATCGACTTACTCCAGGGCTGCCAAACCAGACACGGCCTGGACAACTCATCGGCTTACTCCAGGGCTGCCAAACCAGTCACAGCCTGGACAACTCATCGGCTTACTCCAGGGCTGCCAAACCAGACACGGCCTGGACAACTCATCGGCTTACTCCAGGGCTGCCAAACCAGACACGGCCTGGACAACTCATCGGTTTACTCCAGGGCTGCCAAACCAGACACGGCCTGGACAACTCATCGGCTTACTCCAGGGCTGCCAAACCAGACACAGCCTGGACAACTCATCGGCTTACTCCAGGGCTGCCAAACCAGACACGGCCTGGACAACTCATCGACTTACTCCAGGGCTGCCAAACCAGAAACAGCCTGGACAACTCATCGGCTTACTCCAGGGCTGCCAAACCAGACACAGCCTGGACAACTCATCGGTTTACTCCAGGGCTGCCAAACCAGACACGGCCTGGACAACTCATCGGCTTACTCCAGGGCTGCCAAACCAGACACGGCCTGGACAACTCATCTGCTTACTCCAGGGCTGCCAAACCAGACACCGCCTGGACAACTCATCGGCTTACTCCAGGGCTGCCAAACCAGTCACAGCCTGGACAACTCATCGGCTTACTCCAGGGCTGCCAAACCAGACACGGCCTGGACAACTCATCGGCTTACTCCAGGGCTGCCAAACCAGACACAGCCTGGACAACTCATCGGCTTACTCCAGGGCTGCCAAACCAGACACGGCCTGGACAACTCATCGGCTTACTCCAGGGCTGCCAAACCAGTCACAGCCTGGACAACTCATCGGCTTACTCCAGGGCTGCCAAACCAGACACGGCCTGGACAACTCATCGGCTTACTCCAGGGCTGCCAAACCAGTCACAGCCTGGACAACTCATCGGCTTACTCCAGGGCTGCCAAACCAGACACGGCCTGGACAACTCATCGGCTTACTCCAGGGCTGCCAAACCAGACACGGCCTGGACAACTCATCGGCTTACTCCAGGGCTGCCAAACCAGACACGGCCTGGACAACTCATCGGCTTACTCCAGGGCTGCCAAACCAGACACGGCCTGGACAACTCATCGGCTTACTCCAGGGCTGCCAAACCAGACACGGCCTGGACAACTCATCGGCTTACTCCAGGGCTGCCAAACCAGACACGGCCTGGACAACTCATCGGCTTACTCCAGGGCTGCCAAACCAGACACGGCCTGGACAACTCATCGGCTTACTCCAGGGCTGCCAAACCAGACACGGCCTGGACAACTCATCGGCTTACTCCAGGGCTGCCAAACCAGACACGGCCTGGACAACTCATCGGCTTACTCCAGGGCTGCCAAACCAGACACGGCCTGGACAACTCATCGACTTACTCCAGGGCTGCCAAACCAGACACGGCCTGGACAACTCATCGGCTTACTCCAGGGCTGCCAAACCAGACACCGCCTGGACAACTCATCGGCTTACTCCAGGGCTGCCAAACCAGACAGCGCCCTGACTCAGTATCACGTGGAATCACGGGAAACGTGTCAACAGGCAGGCTGACTGAGGACAGTGGGCATTTGAGACCACGTGTGGCCTGTTTTATGTCACAGGTTAAGAGGATGAGCACAATGATTTAGGAGTTATAGGCCCAGCAACTGGTGCGGTTATTTGGCGAATTAGGCGACTCAGATGCAGGTGTATGCTGCACAGCAGACAACACCGACAAGTGCACTGCAATCGGATACAAATGGCTGCAAATATCTCACACTGCGTGCATCACAAAGAGTGCACAATCAATCCGACAACTCACACAACATCTCCAATAGCGATTATGTGAGCACAGTGTGGAGCATGCTGGTAGCTAAAACAATATAGCAATAGCCAAGAACTCCTAAGGCGCGTCACGAAACAGAGAGTAATTGAGTTAACGGGCGGGTTTCACCGCCGCGCTGTGCTCCAGGGACGTGTAGGAATGTCATGAAAAGTCGAGGGAGCGGCAAATACAATTTGATCTTGTTTTGAGAGAAACACATTACCAAAATGAATTTTGGGAAAAATTGAGCTCTTCTCATCTTGGACTAACCTTGCTATCTCAAATGTTCCTCATACGAGGAAATGTTTCACCTTTGTATTGGTTTTGAACTGAGATAGTCTTTATCTGTGGCCGTTATTGAAATGTCTAAATTACTAAGGTCATTTTTCCCAAAACTTAATCGTTAAGAAATTTAATTTATAATTTGCTAAATGCATCCAGGCTAGTGCAGCCGCTGATTGGCTGACAGCCACTTCAAGATTGTTGGTCCTGGAAGTCAGACCTGTATTTCTCGAACCTTGGCGAGTACAATCTAAACAACGGCCAACGGTTGCGGTCTAAGTTGAAGTTTTTCGCGCTGTTTGAAGTCTCAGTTATGGATTGATTGTTTGTTTTATAAAACAAATATTGAGCTAACGCAATGCCTTGCACTCGTAATTGTGTTCTGTGCGGGAGAAGACACAGTTCCACAATGTTTGTATTTAAAGCGCCAGAATTGTCTGAAACGATTGTGCTGCCTTGAAACGATTGTGCTGGCAGCGTAAAGGTTTTCTCTATAGCTCTCTATAGCTCAATAATGACGTCTTCATCCCAAATGTAAACACTGTGTTTGTATAAAGTTAAGTGACTTTTCGAGACAAAAAAATATCACCATCGTTTTCAGCAGCACTTACTTCATATTTTCGACTACAACCAGCGTATATTTGAAAACTTTCAGAAAGGTGAAACTTTCCCTTTAAAGGGACTACCCCACCTTAACATTATATTTGAGTTGAAATAGCCATTTTGATGGCTTGGCATTGAAATTAAGTATGGTAGCAGTTAAAACAATGACCTAATCAAAAAGATATTAGAGTTTGATTTTGACATCTGTAAAAAATAAGGTCCATGTGTATTTGAACAGGGCCTCTAAACCGACAGCGTCGTCTCTCTTTACCCAACTGGTAATGATAGTTGACTTGTTTTAAGGTCAGCCTTGGAATATTTTCGTCTTTCATTTATCGATCCCCGGGTGGTTCGCAATCTAAGGCAATCTAGGCACCGGGTGGTTCGCTTTTTCTGCGCAATAGATGTCGACAAAAAATTGTGCCATATATTTGGCAGCACAAAGGATTTCCATGTTGTTAAACAAAAAAATAATATGACGTCACCAACCCAACTTTCCGCTTAAAACTAAAAGTTGAATATCTTCCAAGATAAACATTTTTTCGGGAAATAAGTTCACGAACATATTCAGCTGACCTCGCCTGACATGTAGACATACAATTAAGTGTGATTCGACAACTTTCAAAAAGGTGGGACAGTCCCTTTAAAGGGACTGTCCCACCTTTTTGAAAGTTGTCGAATCACACTTAATTGTATGTCTACATGTCAGGCGAGGTCAGCTGAACATGTTCGTGAATTTTTTCCGAGAAAAAAAAATATCTTGAAGATATTAAACTTTTAGTTTTAAGCGGAAAGTTGGGTTGGTGACGTCATATGATTTTGTTTTAATAACAGTGAAATTCTTTGTTCTGCCAAATGTATGGCACAATTTTTTTGTCGACATCTATTGCGCAGAAAATGCGAACCACCCGGTGTCTAGATTGGCTAGCACTATCATCTGGAGTTGTTGCAGCAGTTGGCCGCCAGGGACCACTAGTGAGCCAGGGTGTTATGAAGTCGCAAGCAAATGGTACCACTAAATATTGATTTATTTATTTATAAATAAATAAATATTTAGCGTTAAATATTTAACTGGTACCATTTGCTTGCGACGTCATAACACCCTGGCTCACTTGCGGTCCCTGGCGGCCAACTGCTGCATCAACTCCAGCTGATAGTGCTAGCCTCTAGATTGCGAACTACCCGGGGATCGATAAATGAAAGACGCAAATATTCCTGACCTTAAAACAAGTCGACTATCATTACCAGATGGGTAAAGAGAGACGACGCTGTCGGTTTAGAGGCCCTATTCAAATACACATGGGTCTTATTTTGTACAGATGTCAAAATCAAACGTGAATAACTTTTTGATTAGATCATTGTGGTTGGTTTAACTGCTACCATACTTAATTTCAATGCCAAGCCATCAAAATGGCTATCTCAACTCAAATATAATGTTAAAGTGGGATAGTCCCTCGCCCCACTGGAGCTACACTACCCTCGCCCGCCACACTACCCTCGCCCCACTGGAGCTTTTTTCACCTTCGCCCTACGGGGGGGGGGGGGGGGCCTGACAGGCCCCCATGTTAACTTCCAAACCAAGCAACTTAAGCAATGCAGTAAGAACCAGCATGTTGCCTGTCATGAGAGGAGGCTAACAGTATGCGATTTTTTGGTTTCAGGTCAACGGGTGACCTTCCAGGTCAAGTGAATGACCTCGGATTTACCACGTCCAGAACAGCGATTTTGCTCTTCAGAAAACCTCAAAATTAGAAATTGATAAATGTAAATAAAAAGGCATGTTCCTAGACCAGTTTTGCCTCAGAAATACAGAAAAGGTAATTATTTGTTCGTATCTTGTCAAAAAAAGTAAAAAAGTTATAAAAAAGACGTAATCAGTTTCTTACACTTAGAGATGACTCAGTCAAAAATGAATATATTGCTTTGAAATTTGGTATGGGTATTGTCCATTTGCAGTTCTCTCGCATATATTCCGGTTTTTCTAACATCTTTTAAAATTTTGATTTTGTGGGGATTTTTCGAACAATTGTTATTTTTATTGTTTATTTTAGGGGTCAAAAACCCAAAATTTTGCAACTCCGAGATTGCCATTTTAAAGAGAATGCCATTTTGTATCTTTGGTGAACTGCGTTTACAATTTCCTTTAAAACTCTGTTTTCTACCATTTTTCAAATATTTATATTTTTTCCATCAACATGACGTCATCAAAACATGATTATTTCCCAAACTACTTAACTAAATTAAATTAAATTGTTACAGCTTACGTATAATTGTTGTAAACTCAGCTACCGAAAATTTCAGAAAGATGCGCCGCAGGTGTAAAAAGCTATTCAAGAAAAACATCAGGGGCCTGTCAGCCCAGCCCCCCCCCCCCCCCCTAGGGCGAGGGTCAACAAGAAAAAAATATTGTATCACAAATAGTGGCCACCAGTGTGGAGCCAAGGCCTCACTCCAACAGCCAACTCCCCTCTTCACAAGCCTGGGCAATTCGGCGCCTAGTGGCTCACATAAGGCCAACCTAAGACCTGTCTGGGGCTGGTCCATTGATTGGTTGCTTGTTTATCAGGTCGCCAGAGCTGACGGGTCACTAAGGTCCACCTTCCGATCGTGACCCCAGGTCGCCAGTGCTGACAGGGGCCACTAAGGTCCACCTTCCGTTCGTGACCCCAGGTCGCCAGAGCTGACAGGAGTCACTAAGGTCCACCTTCCGATCGTGACCCCAGGTCGCCAGAGCTGACAGGAGTCGCTAAGGTCCACCTTCCGTTCGTGACCCCACTGACCTCTGACAGTGCCAGCCCCGCCGTCAGCACCGACACACCCCGGCGGGTTACACCACCAGCACCGACACACGCCGGCGGGTTACACCGCCAGCACCGACACACGCCGGCGGATTACACCGCCAGCACCGACACACGCCGGCGGATTACACCGCCAGCACCGACACACGCCGGCGGATTACAGAGCCAGCACCGACACACGCCGGCGGATTACAACGCCAGCACCGACACACGCCGGCGGATTACAGAGCCAGCACCGACACACGCCGGCGGGTTACAGCGCCAGCACCGACACACGCCGGCGGATTACACCGCCAGCACCGACACACGCCGGCGGATTACAGCGCCAGCACCGACACACCCCGGCAGATTACACCGCCAGCACCGACACACGCCGGCGGATTACACCGCCAGCACCGACACACGCCGGCGGATTACAGAGCCAGCACCGACACACGCCGGCGGATTACAGCGCCAGCACCGACACACGCCGGCAGATTACACCGCCAGCCCCGACACACGCCGGCGGATTACAGAGCCAGCACCGACACACGCCGGCGGGTTACAGCGCCAGCACAGACACACGCCGGCGGATTACACCGCCAGCACCGACACACGCCGGCGGATTACACCGCCAGCACCGACACACGCCGGCGGATTACACCGCCAGCACCGACACACGCCGGCGGATTACAGAGCCAGCACCGACACACGCCGGCGGGTTACAGCGCCATCACCGACACACGCCGGCGGATTACACCGCCAGCACCGACACACGCCGGCGGATTACACCGCCAGCACCGACACACGCCGGCGGATTACACCGCCAGCACCGACACACGCCGGCGGATTACAGCGCCAGCACCGACACACGCCGGCGGATTACACCGCCAGCACCGACACACGCCGGCGGATTACAGAGCCAGCACCGACACACGCCGGCGGGTTACACCGCCAGCACCGACACACGCCGGCGGGTTACAGCGCCATCACCGACACACGCCGGCGGGTTAGTGAGGAGAGAAAGAGGATATCGGCAGCGAACAGTGTACTTAGGTTAGGCTCCCTGCAGTTATTTTTTTCTCATAAGGAATGTTAATTTTAAAACAGCTTAAAATTAAAATAAATGTATTTCAACATTTGAAAGTGACATATCATCATGATCAGAACACAGGGAGGTTTGCATTCATAACCGTCTAAGACAAGTACGTCTGATCGGTTTTCTGCACTGGCGCCGTTTCTGCACTGGCGCCGTTTCTGCGGAGGCAGTGTTCGACTGTGACATATGTGCCGCACCGCGCGCCTGACAGCCGGCTCCAGCCCTCGAGCGAAGCCCTCCACGGGGGTCTGTAATTCGCTGAGTGTTGGAGGGTTGCGCCCAAGTTTAGCCAACGCCACCGCCCAGGACCAGCTCCAGTCCAGGGGCCAAGTTTGGCCAACGCCACCGACCAGGACCAGCTCCAGTCCAGGGGCCATAGGTCGGGACTGCGATATGGCTCAGACATTTGTCGAACTTTCTCGACGAGCTCAGCTAATGTTGCAGTTCGAACTTGAGGTTTGGATGGGAAGACTGAGCCTGTTGACTGGAACCTTTCTATCAGTCTCTTGAAAGCCATGTTTCATGGTATGCGTTTCGTTTTCCGGAAATGACTGCCAAACTTTTGACGCATTGCAGCTACACTTTTCAGCACACTATGTTAGGAGACTATCCATTATTCAAACCGCCTCTTGGTGTGAAAACGGCGCGTTGCGGCGCTTTTTGTCTCAACATTGCGGGCTTATAACACTCATCAGACTAACGAATGCGGGATAATTTTGCACAGGTAAGAACCTTCATGTTTTTGCGACACTAGGAACTTCAAATCGACGGGCTTTATTATGTTTGTGGTCTTCCTACAGCCGATTTAAAAATAGCATCCAGTATGGTTAGTGGCGGATCTAGGTTTCGAGTTTGGGGAGGGCACAAATTTCGTTCCGTTTCTTAAGCGAAAAAATGTTGACGGGGGGGGGGGGTGGCGCCGGGACATCAGCGCAAAGATCCGTTGAGCGGGGGGGGGGGGGGTGGCGTCGGGTCGTCAGCGCGAAAAGTCGTTGAACGGGGGGGGGGGGGGCGTCGGGGAGTCAGCGCGAAAGAGTCGTTGAGCGGGGGAGAGGAGCAAATCACGCCTTCCCGGAGCAAAAATCATAACCTCCCGTAACGGTTTGGGGGCAAAAATATGCGTTTGCCTACCCATTTTTCGTTGGAGGGTGGTAGGGGGTAATTGGGCCATTCAAAGACAGATCGACCAAAATATCGAAATAACACCCTACATCTCATATTTCGATCACACTGCGTGGTGGGCTGTATCTGGGCTGTAGATTCACGCTGTGAACTTTTCAGCCCCGTCCGTCAAATCATTTTCGAGTTAAATCCTCGGGCAACTTTGTAATGTCAAGCAAAACTCTCATTTTCAGCGGGAAATATCTCCCATCTAAATCATGCGAGTCATATAATGTTATATATCCTCAGAATCGTCAGTAACACCATCAGTAACAATAACAATACAATAGTAACATTTGTATGATGAAATATTTTTTGGAAAAGTTAACATTTTGGAATTTCAACGCGTGATCTCAGGTCAAATCACGTGATTTTATAATGTGGCCATTTAAAATTCGGAATTTTATCCATGCCAGAATCGACATCTATACATAAGCCTTCGATGTTTAAAAAATCGTTAGTTTTTTTCTCTAAATATTGTATTTATATTTGTGTATTTTTACAAATCATGGTCACAGCAAACATCACCAGCACAGCACGTCTTTGGTAATAACTTTGCACGTAATTGTGCTCATATAAACGGAAATATGCTTATCTCGTCGACCTGCTTTCAATGATATATAACGTAGTCGCTCTGTGACCTCAAGGTCACGTGACCAGAGGCCACCCGGGGCAGCCCACGTCAGATCGACCAAACCATAACATCCTACTTCTCGTATTTCGATTGAACTAGGTGTTGGGGGTCATCTGGACCGTAGATTCACGCTGTAAAATTGTCAGCCCCGTTCGTCGAACAGTTTTCGAGTTATAGCCGCAAGCATCTCTTTATTGTCGCCCAAAGCTTTGATTCTCTTCGGGCGATATCTCCCATATACATAATTCGAATTATACAAACCACAGATAACAGATCTGGATTTGACACGAAATTTGTGGCCTCTTATTTTAGACCCGAAATATGAAACGGAGATGTTAAGCTGATACACTTGTATGTCTCGGCTCGTGAAAATGCGAGTCCAGCACAGTCGTTCACTGCTGTGCTTAAAATAAGAGGCCAAATATTTCGTGCCAAATCCAGGTCTCCTGTTATCTGTGTATAAACCTATGTATCATCAGAATAGCCATTAATCACAAATTAATGTAATGTAATCTTTTTTGAGAACTCGAATGTAAAAGTGTCAAAATGTTGGCGTGTGACCTCAGGTAAGGTCACGTGATTTCGTTATGTTGTTAAAATTCGTGATTTGCCTTAGGTGGAATTGGAGGGTACAGGCCCTTTGAATCACGTGACAACCTATTTCGCTCAGTGATCAAGATCACGTCATGATATAATTCAATATTTCGCCGATAGAGGCGTATGTGGGTCCTCAAGACATGTATTTTTATCATCCCTATTTCCAGACTGAGAATGTTATAAAAATAGCTAAAAGTGTTTTCCAGAGATAACAAATGTTCAACTTTGCCAAATAAAGCGAAAATTCCAGCAAATTATCTACTGTATCAAGCCAGGTCATTTGGGAAATCAACTTCAAGGTCACGGAGTGACCTGCTGGAGTCATGCTATGCATCATTAAATGCAGCTCAACGAGACACATATAATGCCGTTGAGTTAACCCTCGCCCTATGGGAGCTTTTTCACCTTCGCCCTACTCTGACAGCCCCCCCCCCCCCTGTTAACTTCCAAACCAAGCAACATAGAGCAATGCGGTAAGAACCAGCATGTTGCCTGTCATGAGAGGAATCTAACAGTATGCGATTTTTTTTTAGATTTCAAGTCAACGGGTGACCTTCCAGGTCAAGTGAATTACCTCGGCCGACCACGTCCAGAACAGCGATTTTGCTCTGTCAGAAAACCTCAAAATTAGAAATTGATAAATGTAAATAAAAAGGCCCAGTTTTGTCTCAGAAATACAGAAAAAGTAATTATTTGTTCGCATCATGTCAAAAGTAAAAAAAAGTTATTTTTAAAAAAAATACGTCATGAGTTTCTTACACTTAGGGAGCCATCACTCAGTCAAAAATAGAGATATTGCTTTGAAATTTGGTTTGGGTATTGTCCATTTGCAGTTCTCTCACATATATCCTGGTTTTTTATAACATCTTTGCAAATTTTTATTTTGTGTTGATTTTAAAAAAAAAAACATTTGTTTTCCATTTTAGGGGTCAAAAACCCAAAATTTCGAAAATCCGAGATTGCCATTTTAAGGAGAATGACATTTTGTATCTTTGGTAAGTTGCGTTTGCAATTTGCTTCAAAACTCTGTTTTCTACGATTTTTTTCCCAAATATGTATCGTTTTTCCACCAACATGACGTCATCAAAACATGATTATCTCCCAAACTACTTAACCAATTTCAATTAAATTGTTACAGCATACGTATAATTGTTGTAAACTCAGCTACATAAAATTTCAGCAAGTTGTGCTGCATGTGTAAAAAGTTATTCAAGAAAAACCTCAGGGGGGCTGTCAGCCCCCCCGTAGGGCGAGAGTTAAGCTCTCTAGCACAATTGTGTGCAAAATTATTACCCAAGACGTGCTGGTGATCATGATTTTTCCACAAAAAAAAAAATATAAATACAATATTAGAGGAAAACCCTATGTCCAATTTATTGGCCTTCTTACCATCGGAGGCCAATGTATCGAAGTCGATTCTGACAAGGAAAAATATAAGATTTTTAAATGACCACATTATAAAATCACGTGATCTGAAAATTTTGGAGTTTTTATCACGTGATCTGAAAATTTTGGAGTTTTTACATGTGATCTGAGGTCTAAGATCACATGTAAAAACTCAAAAAATTTCGTAGTTTCGAAAAATTATTTGTATCACATTAATATATTGTTCCTGACGATTCTGATGATATAGAGGTTTATATGACTCGCATGATTTAGATGGGAGGTATTGTCCTCTGAAAATTAGAGTTTTGCACAACAAAACAAAGTTGCCGAAGGCCGTTTCGAAAACCGTTTGACGGACGGAGCTGACAATTTCATGTGAATCTACGGTCCAGATAACATGGATCAAAATAAAATGTTTCACTGCAACAATAGAGTTGCTAGACATGAAACATTTCAGTATATAATCCAGAAACATTTCAGTATATAATCCAGAAACATTTCAGTATATAATCCAGAAACATTTCAGTATATAATCCAGAAACATTTCAGTATATAATCCAGAAACATTTCAGTATATAATCCAGAAACATTTCAGTATATAATCCAGAAACATTTCAGTATATAATCCAGAAACATTTCAGTATATAATCCAGAAACATTTCAGTATATAATCCAGAAACATTTCAGTATATAATCCAGAAACATTTCAGTATATTTCAGTCTGAAAATTATTATTTTAAAATACAAATAATCATTTTACTCAGATTCAAGATGTTTCGGGATTTTCAAGTCGGGATTTTTCGGGGGTTTTATTGGGGGGGGGGCAAAAACATACGTTTGCCTACCGATTTTTCGTTTGGGGTGGGGGGGGGGGGGGCAATTGCCCATTCTGCCCAACCGTAGATCTGCCACTGATTATGGTTAGGCTTCTCAGGCATTCATTTCACATATTTAAAAGCGTCCTCCTTATTCAAACATGATACAGCAAACACGAACGTATTCGATACGATTGTGAATTTGGCAGGAATACATAATTAATTGTTTGCAAATTGAGCCGGACGAGTTGGCCATGTGGGGAAGTCCGTGACGCGGTGAACTTCCCGCCGGTATTGTTACTGTAAATTAAATAACCGTGCTTATCCGGACCAAGTCCAACCAAAAGTATCGGTTATCGAAACAAGATACTATTATCTTTACCGTCGGGGAACCGGGAAGGCATACGAAACAGAACCTGAAGCCATTTAACAGAACCTGAAGCCATTTACGTGGCGAAAGTTTTACACTTTTACTTTCCCAGTCGTTTGGGATATGTTAATTGCTTAATAAAAAAACTGATCCAGACAGCGCTGTGGATTTCCTGCTCTATCAGCTGATTATGGTCACGATCACGGGGTAAAACCAATACAGGCCACAAACGTGTATTCCATGATAACATGCTCTATCAAAGTATAGACAATAGATTGTGTTATTATTAGGATACTTACCAGGGGCGTCGCCACGGATTTTGTAGTGTAGGTGGGGGAGGGGGGGGGGGGGGCGAAGCGCCGAATGGACCATCAGTACGGTTCGCGACAATGTGAAGGAATATCATTTTTTATCTTGTAATTTGTACTTAGGAACGCAATTTGTAGGTGCATCTAGCAGCCTTATTTTTAATATGTAAAACTATAACAGGTGATAGGTGAAAAATAATAACTTCTTCGGAAATGTTCATGGTACATTGTTCAAACGACTTTATTTTCGATAGGCACTGCCAGGCGATTCGCTCATCGCTGTTTGGGATACATATCACTGATATTCGTGTTACATAGAGTGCTATTTCATACTAATTATAAGAAGTAGCAGCCACCTAGGTGTCCGTCTGGCCTTTCGGATGTCACCTGATTCCTTAATAACTCCGCGCACCTTGCAGTCAAAACCGCGAAATTTTGCATGTTTAGTGGGATGTACGGTCGCACTATCTTATGCAAATTTTCCGTCGATCCATGATCGCAATAGAGTGCAATTATAATTATTCTTAATATGCCGTGAATATAATAAATGATATGTGCCACCCGGCTGCCACTGGACTGACTTTCATATTTGTATTTCGGGAGACACTGGCTCAGTGGTCATTGGGGTCAGGGTTTGACAGATATTTAGGAGGTCGGTAGTGCGATACAAGGCAACGTCACTGGCATCTTCATCTTCAAGGCATCTTCTTCATAAGCTCAGCGCATCTCACTGTATGCTGACCGACCCACGGTGCCCGTAACTGTACCAGGAGGACGGATCGCCCTGGGTCTGGTGACTGCTGCCGGCTCGTTATGCGGGGTAGTCGTTTGTGGACGGCTGGCCGAAACGGATGCGGATGAAGTAACTCATGTACTTGGAGTAATGGATGAAGTAGTTATCCGAAAACTACCCCGGTTTGCAAACTTCGAACGCATTTGGACAAAACTTAAACGAAATTGCTTTCATATTTTGTTTTATAAATGCATTCCGAAGCTTTTGAATGGATAGATTTCCGAGGTCAGGACCCGGCATACAGTTTGAGTACCGAGCGGAGCGAGGTCTTCCGTCAACTATAGGGGGGGGGGGGGATATACGTATGACCGGCCCGACCGTGGCCATGGTTTTCAGAAGTTTATTTCTTTGCAGCTATTCGGTCGAAGTGACTGAAAACTTGCGCACAAAAAACCGTTCATGTCGTGAAACTATCTGCCGGCGTTTCCTTTCAGCAAGCACAGTGTGCCTAAACAACAAACAATCAACTCCATAATATGCCCGTGTTTCTGCTACCAAAATGTCTTTTAAATTCCCGTAAACTTTCATCAAGAGAAGTAAAAATATTGTCCTGATCCCTTCAATTCTTCCATTGCACTGATACTTTTTTCCTAATGTTTTTTTTTAATGATATTGAGACCTGCAATATTTCCGAATAAGGTATGGATTTATGTCTCCAAAACGGGGGAGGCAATTCCCCCAGTCTTTAGTTCATAAAAATACAGCACAAAGCTGCATAAAGCAGCCCATAATTTATCATACATTCTCCCATAACATTCTCCCCTGGCGTTCATTTCAGCTTTGAAGCTGGAAGCTGCTATTATCATACTAATTTTGCCCATGGTAGATATCACCCAAAATAGCAGAGCTTATGTAATCCTGTGGCTAGTACAATTGACTCATAAACAAAGGTGATGATTCATTGATCAGTTGATTTGTGTTATTCAAACTTCATGAATCACATGGCATGATTATTTATAGCACAACAAACATGGCACAAATATGTAAATAGTGCATAACCTGCAAGCAAACATTAAAGGCAAAAACTTTGCAATAAGCTGCAGTAAAACAAAAACTAAATATGTCATGAACACATTTTGAGATCGATCCCAGCTAGTGCCATGAGCTGTATTCTGGTGACCTGTAGTTCAAAACCTGTCCTCTTTGTTTAACCTTCAACCTCCAAGGTCAAACAAGGACGACATGTTTTGAATTCCACCCTAGTCTCTTTGAGTTTTGAGCAGTGTCCTAGCATTGGTAAATTTGGGTGGGAAACGACACCCTATGGATACTGTTTTTCCGCTCTCTTTCCCGAGTTTTACTGGGATTTTCAACTCCTTATTTTAAAATGTATTGGATAATTGGAACCCTCATACTGATTAATGGATGTAATAATGGGGACAGCCTGTGTAGGGAAAGACAGGTAATAATTGGCATAGGTACCTAATAACTAATTCTGGTGAGCAGGTAATTGGATATGAATAAAACCGAGTACATATGTTATTTGGTTCAATTTTCTGCTCTTTATGTTTATTTTAGCCATAATTTTCCACTCCACACTCCAGCTCCAAAGCAATCCTAGTACCCTGGTTTTGAGTCACTAAAATACAAATAAAGTCAAAGTGGTCCTTAAGATCCAGTTTGAGTGTAACAAATAGTGTGATGTCATTCTCTGCTTTAATTGATTACCAAGTATTATTGGATGGAGATAGCGTCCACACCAATCAATGTTCTTATAAACTAAAATGTTTTATTTTCAAAGGCATTTATGACACTGGACCAGCTATAAACCCAGTACAAATTACTCATATCAGATATTGTGACCCTGCATAGCACCCCTTGAGTATGACTGACTGATCAGAACGAGGCCCAGCTGGAGATGAAGGTTTAGTATGGCAATATGTCAATCCTGTGCCCTGTATATATGTTCAGAAGTATATGCCATGTCACCCATGAAGACGTCAAACTATTTTCTCTGCATGGTGGATTGACATGTAGTAGACATGATGGATTGAGTGCCCTGAAGCCCTAAACCACCACTACAGATTGGTTCCTCAAATGAATAATGACTGATGACTGCACAGTGTACACTCACTACTCACTATACACATTACACGTCCTTCACCACATTAAGAAAAAGCACCATCTCATTGGGTATAAAAATGACAGTTTTTCAAACAATGAACCCTAACAAGTGTATTTAACTTGCACATTTCCCTAATCAGCTAGAATACCTGCATTGGGTACCACAAAATATTGTCCATGTTGAATAATTAATCTGAGAAATATTGAAGAAAATCATGTTCGAAGTCATTTGAAGCCAAAAAGTGTGGTCATTGACTTTTAATTGTTGCATTATTGAGGAAGAAGTAATAATTATCTAGTGAGGCGGAATGCAGTAAGTCAAAAGGATAAATAAGTCAAAAGGATTAATTTACATAAACACTATCTTGTGACATAGGTACCTGTTGTGGGAATGTATTATCAGACCATGAGCTGTACATTTCATGTCATGATGTTGATAAAACCACTGAATCATCACTTAATATTAATTCGCAAAAGACTAATAGAAGGTTGATTGTTGTTCGATTACAGCGTTAAAGGATCAGTATTATTCCTAAGTTTTAGTTGTCACATATCTGGATCTTTATCACTGAACATGCATTGATTTTTCTAAGCCAGCGTCATGGCGCCTAGTGCGCCAAATTCGCCACCCTGCATCCACAATGAACTACTGTGTTTTGCAGTGAACAAGGCCAACTCTGTACCATTTGAGACTCTTGTCAAGAGCTGTGTGGATTTCTACAATGGTGATACAATCCAAGAGGCCAAGGATCTCCTGTGGGAGTTGGTTGTCGCTGTGGAGCATGGTGACCGCCGTGACTTGCGACACATCAAGCGAAAAAACACTGGAACCTGCTCAAAAGAGAGGGCAGACTGTGAAGATATTATGAAAGCACTCCAGGTTTGTGACAGGGAGGGCACTGCCATGCCCAAGTTCTGTGCCATTGACTTAGGCAACATCCCCCCTACCAATCCGGAAAATATGAACATCTCAGTCCTTCTAGGCCAGCTCTCCCAGATGCAGGCTGACATGGGCACTCTTAAAGAAGCTGTGCAATCTCTGCAAGAGACGTCCACCAAAACCTGTGTGGGCTCACACACAAATCAAGCCCCTCCACCACAGTGGGCCAGTGTGGCTGCCTTGCCACCAAAACCAGCTCAAGCAGTGCCACGTGGGGAAGTACCCCAACAGCCACAACAGATCCAGCAGCAACAACAGGCGCACCAACATCAACAGCAGCAGTGCCAACAGGTGCAGCATGAGAAAACTCAGGTGCAGCAGCAGCCTCGCATTGTGGACGATGATGGCTTCACACTAGTTGCCAAGGCAAAAAAGCCAAACAGTCGCAGGAAGATGGGGGTGACGGGGATGAACTCCTCTACTCTGCTTAGGGGTGTTGCTGCTCCACCAAGGAAATCCTACCTCTTTGTTGGGAGGCTTGACCCGGACACTACCAGTGAAACTGTAGAGTCGCATGTGAACTGGCTACTTAGTGGTAGTGGCAAGGCAAGTGTTGAAGAAATTCATCACTGTGCTTCAACCTATGGGTACAAAGGATTTAAGGTTACTGTACCAGCTGAGGAAGTTAACCTGATCCTTAGTCCTGATAAGTGGCCTACCCATGTATCCATCAAAAGGTACTACCAACCTAAGGTGGCTAAGAGTGCAGCCAAACCTGTAAGCACCCTAAAGCAGATAGCACGCAGTGCCAGTGTGGGTAATGTGTCATGTGTTTAGTGTAGTGTAGTGTTTGTGTTCCCTCACCTCTTCAAACATGCTCAAAATCTGCTCCTTTAATTGTCACTCCCTGAAAAGCTCATTGTCTGAGGTGCATTCAATCTGTGACATGCATGACATAGTGTTTTTACAAGAAACCTGGCTAGCTAAATTTGAATTACATATATTGAGCAACATTCACAAAGACTTCCTTGGTCAAGGAATCTCTGCCTTTGACTCCTCTAGTGCACTTTTAAACGGCAGACCTTTTGGCGGTGTAGCTATCTTATGGAAGAAGACATTACAATCCAGTACAAAAGTAAATACTATAAACAAACGGGTGATGGAAATTGACATATTGACAAATTTGGGTAAAGTGTCATTACTTAATGTGTATCTTCCAACAGACTATAGAGATTTGGAGAGCCATGACCAATTCTGCATGTATCTTGGACAGCTTGCTTGCACACTTGATGCTATTGGTACAAAAACAAACTACTTTGGTATAATTGGTGATTTCAATGCCAACAGTCATGGTTCAACCTTCTTTACTGAACTCACAGAATTTTGTTCAGAAAATGACCTCCTCTTATCTGATCTAAATATCATAGGCCCCTCAAGAAACACATACACTTTTGTCAGTGCTGCTCATGGGTCTACATCATGGCTGGATCACTGCATTTGCAGTCCTAGTCTGCACTCTGCCATCCAAAGTATATTTGTGAACTATGATATTAGTGTTACTGACCATATGCCATTAGTAATGGAGTTTATTTTACAACCTACTGTACTTGTGTCCCATGAGCCAGTTATCCCAAAGTTGTCAAAACCTTGCTGGAGCTCTGCAAATGCGCAAGATGTGATTGCATACAATCATTCAATTCATGGGGAGCTAGGCCCACTTTTCCACTTAATCATCAGAGAGCTTAGAACCATGTGTAGTACAAATTGTGAGCAGGGCTCACACTTAGCCAAAATATCAAACTGTTATAAAGCTTTAACAGATGCCATCACTTTCAGTGGGACTCACTGTATTGTGCAAAAGCGGGTGCATCACAATAATCACCCTAAATCTGTTCCTGGATGGAATCACTCTGTAAAACTGTTGCATGAATTGGCCCGAAAGGCATTCCTGTACTGGAGGTCATGTGGCTCACCCAAAGAGGGTCATGTGGCTCTGCAGATGAGGCAGACTAGACTGTCATTCAAATATGCGTTAAGGATTTGTAGAAGGAAACAGAAAAGGCTAAACGCAAACAAGCTAGCTATGTCTTTGCATAATCAGGAACCCAATCGCTTCTGGACCATGGTGAAGCAGCAAATGGGCGGTAGTATCCCCCTCCCCCCTAGTTTTGGTAGCATTACAGGGAACACCAATATTTCAAATATGTGGAAGCACCATTTTCAAGCATTGTTCAATGATAATAGCTGCAGCAGTGACTGTGCAATGCTAAATCAGCTTAAGAGTGTCCCATCCCCCTGTACTCCTACCATTACTACAGAGGATGTGAGCTGTGCAGTGGCTAAGCTAAAAAGTGGGAAGTCTGCAGGGTGGGACCATATGTCTACTGACCATCTGCTACATTTGCAACCTGACATGCTTTCCATCATTGCGATCCTATTCAATACCATGATTAACCACTCAAATCTGCCTGATGGCCTGGTCTATTCATTGCTAGTTCCTTTGATTAAGGATAAAGGTGGTCTGCTAGATGACAAATCAAATTACAGGGCTATAGCTCTTTCTACGACACTGTCAAAAGTACTAGAACTCATTCTGATTGAGAGGCTGGAACCCTTCTTATTTACAAGTGATGCTCAATTTGGGTTTAAGACAGGACATTCCACCACTCTTGCTACTTATGTACTCAAAGAAACAATTAATCACTATACTAAGTTGGGCAGTCCAGTATATGCCTGCTTTCTTGATGCAAGTAAAGCATTTGATAGAGTCTGTCATTCAAAGCTCTTTCAGATACTGTCTGAAAGAGGAGCTCCCTCATCCTACCTGAAACTTCTACTGAGCTGGTACAGGAACCAAACGATGGGAGTGAAATGGGCTAACAGTTCCTCTGATCCCTTCTCTGTAGAAAATGGTGTGCGTCAAGGTGGCAACCTCTCGCCCCTGCTGTTCAATGTGTATATTGATGACCTTATATGTAACTTGCGGATGTCACCGCTAGGATGCCACATTGGTGAATGTTCTGTAAATGTGCTTGCCTATGCCGACGACATTGTGCTACTTTCGCCCACTAGGGCAGGTCTGAAAGAGCTAGTTAATACGTGTGAAACATTTGCTTTGTCAAGGGATATCAAATTCAATGTAAAAAAGACTGTCTGTATGCTATTCAATCCTCAACGACCACATGTATCCTCACATCTGACTAGTTCACAGACCCCAGTTATCTCTTTGAATGGTCACAAGCTGGCCTGGGTCAATCAATTTAAATATCTGGGTCACATATTGGCCACCGATATCAGTGACAGAGGGGACATTCGCAGGGTAAAGCGATTGATGTATTATAGTGCAAATATGATCTGTGCTAGGGTTGGCCATGCCAACAAGGACATTGTGATCAAGCTCTTTAAAGCCTTCTGTATGAACATGTATGGCTGTGAGCTGTGGGACACACTCAGGGATAAGAAGGCCTTCCGTGAACTGTGTGTGGCATATCACTCATGTATCAAGAAATTAGTAAAGATGCCAGTGTGGACCAGAAATCATGTTCTATGTAAGTCCCTCAAGCTTCTTCCCTGTCCTATGCTAGTTGCTAGCAGACTTTTGTTTTACAAGAGGCTTCATTCTAGTGAAAATAGTATTATAAAAACCCTGTGTGTAAGTGTCATAGGCCATAATGGCATCGTAGCAAAAACGCATCTTCATATTAGACGGGAGTATGACCTAATGGCCCTTAACCTCCCAGCAGCAGGAAAAAATGACATTGTCAACCTTTTTGCGTCCCACCTGAATCGGATCGTTGTACAGCGGAACCAAGACCAGCATGAGTTGCTGAGGGGCATTGACCCTGGCTAGTGTATGACTTGTGTTTTGTTGTGTCTGTCTTGTGTACTATCTCCTTCCCATTGTGTGCGCTGCAAAGATATGTACCAACGCTGGTGCGAAATAAACGTTATTATTATTATTATTATTGACCACTGTACCTATCTATTCTCATGTCTTCAGGAATCCATTTTCAAGTGCTTAGATTGTAATGTTATCAATAGGCATACACATCTTTCCATGCCAAAAAGTCCAAGTATCCATTTATGGAAAATATTATTCCGGTCACAAATTATCTGTTTTCATGGCATTCAATGACAATCGTCAGATCATTCACTGTTTATTCTAATGACTCCAGGTGCATATTTCCATGTCTATTTGTCTGATATTAGATATCTGGGATCTTGATAAATGACTATTAAAATGGTATTTACATTCTCATCCACATTGTTATACATATGTAATCACTGACCAATCAGCATTGATGCCAGTTTAACAAAACATTGATGCTGATTGATAGGAAAAAAGCAGCAAAAGCCAACTTATCTAAATATTGATATGCAATTAATTATTGACATGACAAAGGTCCAGTATGCAAAACGTGGCAAGTTTTGACGAGATCTTGTTGGGGCAGGGTTGGCACCAACGCATCAAAATTGAGGCAGCTTTTGACAAATTTAGGGGAAGTTTTTTACATTTTTGGCAGCTTTTGAATTTTTGGGGCAGCTTTTTTAATTTTGGGGCAGCGGGCGCCATGTGACCTTCGTTGTCGGAGCGCCCCTAAACCCCAATTAAAAAAAAAAAAAAATTGGAGCAGCTTCTGACTTTTTGGGGCAGAAGTAACAATTTACCAATTCACACTAGATAAAACATGATCATGAAGATACCCCCCCCCCCCCGTCAACAGCATGTGGTTGAAAAGTGAATTAGCACTAGATAAAACGTGATTGTGAAGACGACCCCCCGTCAAGAGTAATTGCTGAGTGAGGAGCGAAATTTGATCTGGAAAATCCTGCCCCAAATGGGGCAGCTTGCTGTCCCATTTGGGACAGGATTTGGGCTGCCCCAAATATCATGTGAATGTTCCTGCCATGTTTTGCATACTGGACATAAAGACATAAAGACATAAAAGAAAAGTGCAACAAAGAGCCTCTTGGGCCCATCCGAGGTTGCACCCCACCCCTCCCACACCCACACCCACACCCACACCCACACCCACACCCACACCCACACCCACACCCACACCCACACCCACACCCACACCCACACCCACACCCACACCCACACCCACACCCACACCAACCCCCCCCCCCCCCCCCCCCACCAGTCTCGCCCCTTCAAATCACCTTACTCTACCTGCATAAAAGAAGGCTAATCCCACGAGTATTTATGAACTAATCCCTTCTCTGTAAAGTATTTATCTAATCTAATTTTGAAGGAAGCAAGTGTCACTGCATCAGCGACATCCCCTGGTAGCATATTCCAATGTCCTACAACCCTTCTACTGAAAAATGACTGTCGTAGCCTAGTCCTACTTTGTTTCATAATGAGTTTATGCTGATGACCTCTACCTCGATTTTCCCTATTGAACTCAAACATACCCTTTAAATATCCAGAATGCTGACTATTTACAAATTTGAAGACTTCAATTAGATCTCCTCTTAGCCTTCTATATCTAAGTGAAAACATACCCAATTTCTTTAATCTATCTTCATAAGGTAAACTACCAAGACAATTAACCATTTTTGTTGCCCTTTTTTGAACTCTTTCTAACAACCAGCAATCTTTCTCATATGTTGGAGACCAGGCTTGTACACAATACTCCAAATGTGGTCTAACATATGCACAATACAGTTTTGTTATTACCTTTTCACTCTTGTAGGAAACATTTCTGTTAATGGCCCCTAGCATTCTAAGTGCCTTTTTCCTAGCTTCTACAACCTGGTCTGACGCTGATAGTCTATTGTTTACCACGACACCTAAATCTCTTTCCTTTTCAATCTGCTCCATTTTCTGCCCACCCATTTCATACCTATGTTTACTGCTAACCCGTCCAGCGTGCATAATCTTACATTTACTCAAATTGAATTTCATCTGCCATGCTTCAGACCACTCAACTAGCTTGTCCAGATCTGATTGAAAAACATCCTGATCATGTTTTCCTCTAATAATCCTGACAACTTTTAGATCGTCTGCAAATTTCAAGACTTTGCTGTCTATACTGTTCTCAATTGCATTCACAAATATTATAAAAAGCAATGGGCCCAGGACTGAGCCCTGTGGAACCCCACTGAGAACCTCCTTCCATTGTGATTGGCACCCATTCAATATAACCCTTTGCTGGCGTCCTGAAAGCCACGTTTCTATCCAATCCAGAATCTTGCCCCTGATCCCATGAATTTTAAGTTGCAACCCCAGTCTTGTATGGGGGACTTTGTCAAATGCTTTACTGAAATCAAGAAAAGCTACATCTAGCTGTTTACCCTGATCAAAGCTATATGTTGCAACATCCAAAAACTCCAGAAGATTAGTTAAACAAGAACGGCCCTTCCTAAAGCCATGCTGTGTATCCTTGATGAGTTCATTTTGCTCCAAGAATTCAACAATCTTATCTTTGATGATTGATTCAAGCACCTTGCAGACTAATGAGGTCAGACTAACTGGTCTATAGTTTTCCTCTTTACTTCTATCTCCCTTTTTATGAATAGGAACAACATTTGCTCTTTTCCGATCAAGTGGAATTTTACTATCTGCAAGTGATTTAGAAAATATTATGGCTAATGGAACCGACAACTCCCTTTCAGATTCTCTTAAAAGTCTAGCATGGATTTAATCAGGTCCTTCTGCCTTGTTAGGCCTTACTTTCTTTAGATATTCTAGAACAAGTTCACTACTTATGCCACCTAGCTCTCCTATAGTCTCCTCTGTCTCTAGCTCAGGCTGAAGTGCTGCAATACTACTCTGGTCCTCGATAGTAAAGACAGATTGAAACTGATCATTAAGCACTTCAACCATTTCACTGTCCTTGCTAACTAACACATCATCTACCTTAAATGGACCTATATTTTTGGAAACTGTCCTTAACTTATAAAAACTGAAGAACTTCTTACTATCTGCATTACAATGTCTAGCTAAATCAAGTTCCTTTGCCCTTTTAGCTGCTCTGACCTTTTTCTTAGCTGAATTTCTTGCATTCTGGTAGGCCTTCTGATTTATATCTAGTGAAGATCCCTTCAAAATGCCAAATGCACTTCTTCTAGCTTGTATAGCACTCCTTACTTCTGGGGTACGCCAAACTGGATTGCCCTTGGTTCTGTTACGTTTGTGCCTGAGGGGTATATGCCGATTTTGAATTTGGCTTAATCTAGCTTTGAAAACATTCCAGGCCTCACATGCATCTAAACCTGCCAACTCAACGTTCCATTTTATCTGTGCGAGGTCATTTCTAATACCATCAAAATCAGCCCGGCTGAAGTTTGGAACCATAATAAGGTTATCTTTGGGCCTAATTTCTGATGAGATATTGAATTTAACCATATTGTGATCACTGGTTCCTAGACCTGCACAAATACTTATGTCACTAACTAGATCACTGTTGTCTGAGAATACAAGGTCTAGAATGGAGCAATGTCTGGTTGGCTCTGTTACAAACTGATGCATGAAAAGCTCCTCTTCAAAGATTTGCCTATACAACCTACACTCATTTGTTTCCTCTGCTATACTTTCGTATCCTCTTAAGTTAAAATCTCCCATAATAAGACACTGAGCCCGAAAGTTCCTACGTATTTCCTCACAAATATCTTGGTCTGTTTCAGCTTGGGAGTTCCTTGGAAGATTCCCTGGTCTGTAAAATGCACCTATCCTCAACCTTCCTCTGTTTCCTGTACCAATTTTAATGTCAAGCCAGATTGATTCTACTTCTTTTACTTTACTAGAATCATCAACTCTAGTAGTGCAGTACAAGCTATTTACATATACAAACACTCCGCCTCCCTGCCGTGATTCTCTGCAGTATGAGAACATGTTATACCCTTGTAACTCGAAATCCTGTAGCCTATCCCTATTATACCCCTCACTAACCCATGTCTCGGTTACACAAATGATATCAGGCTTTTCAAGGGCAACATAACACTCAAACTCATCAAATTTAGACCTAATACTTTGGGCATTCAGCAACACACATGTGATCTTATACTTTGAGCTGACTCTACTAATTCTGAGGGAATTATGATCTACTGTCCTATTCTGACATGAACTTCTACCAATGCTTACTTCCTGATGCCCTAGTACTAGCGTCCCTGACCCCCCCCCCCCCCCCCCCCCCCCTACCTAGTTTCCCTGAATGACACTTCTGTAGGCATCTCCCAAAGCCCTTGCCCCCTCATCCGATAAGTGAAGCCCATCCTTCATATAGTACCTATGCCACTCATAGAACTGATCCCATAAGTCTACATAACTAAGCCCCATAGCTGAACATAAGTTCTGAACTGAGCTGTTCACAGACAGAGCTCTCGAGTACCACTCCTCACTGGCTCCACAGCGAGGGAGGATGCCAGTCACAATGACTGGTTTCCTGGACTCCTTCAACCTCTGCAGCAGGCTCCGGTACTCCGCTACTATTCTCACACTCTGCCTAGGTCCTATGTTGTTCACCCCCACCTGTATTATAACTGTCTCTGGGCTACTCCTACCAAGTTCTGCCTCAATGACAGGGCCCATATCAACTACTTTTGCCCCCGGTTTGACTATACATTTGTCCCTCTTCCCACAGAATGTTCGCCTTAAGGGCCTTACCCTTGAGTCCCCAACCACTAAATGCTGAATCTGTTCCCTGTCACTTTCAGCTGCTGACTCTAACGCACTGAACCTATTTGCTATTGTAACCTGCTGATGTTCCCTGGGGCTGTACTGCCTGACTCTACCCTGAACTTTTGTCCATCCCTCCTGATCCCCTTCCCTCTTCCTCCTCCAGATTCTGCTACCACCCTCCATTACCCAGCACCCCTCCTCATCCTTACTGTCTGTGGCCCTAGCATTACTTTCCACAATGTTGAGTCTCCAGAAACGTAACCCTCCAACACACTTCCAAACCCCAGCCGCACTATCCACCTTTGCCTTATCCTCCTCCCTTATGCCCCTATCAGAACTACCACTGGTCCCTGATCCTGTAGGCTCCTTTTCTGACCCCCTAACCACGATCTGCGCATACGTTCCTTGGTCAGGAGCTACACCCTCCTGCGCCTCATCTCTACACCTACACTTACTTAACTGTGCCTCAAGCTCCGCTACTCTAGCCTGGAGGGCCTCTAGCTCTGCTACCTTCGCCTGCATCCTAGTCATGCTCATTTGAATACACTAGTAACTTAGGTATATAACTTAGGTACTATGCACTTTTCAATACTTTACTAACTTAACTTAACTTTTTTTGTTTTTTTTTTGTTTTGTTTTTCTTCTTCTAAACCTGAACTAGATCTAGGTAAAGCTAGTGACACAAATCAGCTATGAGTGCACCTAATACTAGACTAAATATCTAATCCTTAAATAAACTGAATACTAAATACACCTTAATTATCCCTAATTTTCTAAAATATCTACTTATCCAACCCTGCAACTAATAACACAAAAATAAGACTAAGACAATTTTGGCGCACACAAGCTAGAATGAAAAGTCCTTTAAAAAGCAAGTAAGAGGTAACAGCTAACTATGAATGCTTAAAAATAATACTTAAACGATCCACAAAACTAAATATCTAATCCTTATATCTAAATATAATGTGGTTCCTCAAAAAATACACAAAACAACAGAGCTATCCAACAGCTACTTAGCTTGGCTAAAGCAGGGTTCAGAAAGGGGACAAAGGTCAGTCACCTGTAGAAGCTGCTGCTGGAGCGGGTTTTGGGCGCCTCAGCTACTCAGGTTATTAGAAGTTGCTGCTGTTTGTCACAGAAGTCATTCTAGGTTTGAGGAGTCAATCAAACCCCAGACCAGATGTGAGCATGAAGCCATACATGTTCAAAACAATGACAGATGGATGGTGGATGGCTTGAATAATTAATTATTGGGGCTTAAAATGTCACAGCTCTTATATATTAAGGCATTCAGACACAACTATCATTACATAGGTTGTGCTTACTGGCATGGGGGCACAAAATTGGGACCTTTTGATCACCAATTCAGGACTCTACCAGCTTCACTACGACCACCCCTGCAGACACTTCAAAATGGACTGTTCCCATCATTTTTTTCAAACATTCTCCAAAGTCAGGTAACAATCATGTAAAAAATGCACAGAAAATAATACAAGTCACTCATCCTTACCTTTAGCTGGTGATTCCGCTACATGAAGAGTCTGCCCAGAGTGCAGGTCAAGAACCCTGATGTTTGAGTCTTTGGTTATCAGCAAGATAACATTCAATGTTGGATGATAAATGAAGCTCTTGGTTGCCTCATTGGTGGGGAAAGACCCCACCAAAGAAAGTTCAGGAGCACCATTACTTGTCATCTTAATTCATTTTGTAAGAATTTCTATCGAGGCAATGTTGATGTAGCAAAGCAACTTGACTACAATTCGGAGGCTTGCGGTCATAAAGAATACACGTAGATGCAGCATACACACATCACCAGCAAAATGTCTTTACAGCTGGGAAGTCGCACACTATTCGTCACGAGAGGTAGAGTATGAGAGCGTAAAACTTCGACACATCGCTGGAAAACCGAAATCATGCAGAACTTCAACTTGTCTGAACCGAACGTGTTCGACCTCTATAAAGGCTGGGCACTGTAGATTGCGGCAGCGGCGCATTTTGATGCCATATATGAAGGGATGGAGTAAAACCTCTCAGTATCCGAAAAGTTAAAATAATGTCTTCGTGAATGAAAATAATTGTAGTCACGGAGATGAAACATCGTGTATCTATTTGGAGACATTTTTGACAACAGTATCCATATTTGCACTGTTTCTTCTGTAAATCTAGATGCATTTGACTGGCAAACTCAGAAATGAATGTCATCATCCACGCTTAGATAATGTTAAGTAGCATTTAAAGGGAATAGGTCACCTTGAAAGTTGTCTTGAAATTTAACCATACGGTGCATCTTGAGCTCAAAACTACGAATATGACTTTCGTTTGGACAATTGATGGATATATGTGGAGAAAGAAGTAAGTTTCTCTTTGCATTTCACGAGAAATAGTACGAGTGCAGCTGGCGTTCTGGCTCCGCCTGACGCCAAGTACAGTCTCTGACAAGGGGCCGCCGCGCCGCCCGGGCGGCTGAGCGGATATTAACGAGGCGTCGTGATCAGAGACTACGTGCCAGAGAGTGTACCTGCCTCCGGCGGCGAGCGCTCATGTCCTGACCGTGGCCCGGAAGAGCGGACATGATACCGGGCCCACTAGTCCTGTGTCGGAATTACTTAACGTAGGGAGGTAATTCTTTCACAACAACCCATTTTATATCTCCTCTACAAATATGTTATATCAGTCCAAAACACCATGTTAAGGGTTTGTTAAGGGTTTTAAAGACATTTTGCTAACCTTTAAGAAAGCTATCAACCAGATCAAGTCTTTGTTTTGGCTCCCTGCATTTTTTAAAGATATTTTTGAAGCTATGAACATGGTGTATAATGTATATGTTTTAGTTGGCTTCGTAGGCTTTTCTTTCATCCGTTACATTTTCTTTTCATTGGTTTTGTGTACGATAATTGAATAAAGGAATTTTACCATGACGTCACTTGAAGCAATGCATTGTAATACCTCGAAGTTGACTGCGCACAAGATAAATGTGTAGGTTTGTTTTATTTGTTCGAATGCAGTCTTTTGTGTTATGTAAGTCAGTTTGCCTGCATTTTTATTCGCTTATCTGTAAATTTGTGGTTTTTAGATTTATTGTATTGTTGTATGTTATTGTGTACAATCGATGCTGTTTAAAAAGGTGCTGCGTGAATATTGGTTGTCATAATTTGCGCTATTGTTTCAATTATAAGCAAAATACGGAGAGTTACAGTTTTTTTTTGGGGGGGGGGGGGGAGGACGGGGGGTACAATTAATCTGTACCTTAAAAACCCTTCTTTCCAACTTGTTTCACTCAATTTATCTTTTTGCCCTTCCTCAAGCCCAGGCTGTTGTTATCCCAATGCCTATAACTTATAAGCTCTTATGACTTATGAGCTGTTCAGTAAATGCCTCTGTGACATCACTGGGGCATTACTTTTTGGATCCCTGTGAGTTTCCTTGTCATTAATATGAGACTTGATATTGTCTAACATACATTATTGATGATGTACTTTACATATTCACTCGCGAAGTAGTGTTATATATTTAGCTTGCTATGCCAGATATAAGTATGCCCTCAGTGACGTCATGGCAGATACCTGCACAGCAGGACGGTTCTACCTTATATTTATGGCCTTGCCTCAAGCTTAACACAACCTTCTCTGCAACTTTTTGTATACTCCAACTTAAAATCCCTCATTCCTAACCTTTTAATGCTACATGGCATTTGGCAACTGTATTTCATTTGGTTTTAGTATTTTGTCCCCATTCTTGACCTAACTTAAATGAGCATCTATCTGCAGACTATCCCCATGGACAAGGGTGTGGCAGGAAACAATTGTAATATCATAATCGAACCTGACTTAACCTTTACAGCAATTACGGTCGCAGGGACCCACATTTAGAATGCTTTGCTCACTGAGCTGCGGGGGTTGCATCCCCAAGACCATCTTGTAGACAAAACCATGAGGATTGTCTGCAGATAGATGCTCATAACCTAACACCAGTACAACTGCAAAAGCTTGGGAATGAGGGCCAAAAAGTTGGACCTGAGGTGAAAAGGTTGCTCTTTGTAGTTTGTAGTAAGTTGTTATGGAGGCAGACTGGTTATTGATTCACCTCTTTTTGGAAGGATTCAATCACAATTCATTTTGGAATATGAATGATTCAGTCACCATTTGATTCATGGATAACCATTTTGAGAAATGATTCTTTCCAATTCAAAGAATCAAAACATTTTGTGATCAAATCATGTTTGACACCTTGAAATAGCATTGCACAGTCTTTTCTTTATTCAATCAGCCTTGTTTCTATGCAGGTTTTGATTTAATCATGATTCATGAATCAAAAAATCTGGTGGTGAATCGATTCTTCTTTGATTCAAGGGATTTGGATTGAACGATTCCAATCTATTCAATCAGAGTCAAATCAATAACCAGTCTGTATGGAGGGATTTTAAGTTGTAAATGAGTCTTAAAAGGTGGCAAAAGTATTATTCCCGTTTTTTGGTGACAGAATTTAAAAGGTGGGTTGTTCATCTTTTCCTTTCTGCATGCTATGCAGACTGGTTATTGATACGACTCTGATTGAATTGATTGGAATTGTTCAATCAAAATCCATTGAATCAAAGAAGAATCGATTCACCACTGGATTGTTTTATTCATGAATCATGATTGAATCAAAACCCACATAGAAACAAGGCTGATTGAATAAAAAAGACTGTGCAGTGCTATTTCAATGGTGAGTCAGACATGATTTGATTTTTTTTAAATCTTCTTTGAATTGGAAAGAATCATTTTTCAAAATGGTTATCCATGAATCAAATGGTGACTTAATCATTAATATTCCTAAATGCATTGTGATTGAATCCTTCCAAAAAAAGGTGAATCAATAACCAGTCTGATGCTATGCACATTTTAATTAATGTGCAAAGAGCCAGCTGCATGGCACTGATGCGCTGCATTACCTCTGTGCCATGTGCTGACCCTGTGTGATATGGCATTCACTGGGAATCCAGAACGATAAGGTTGGTTTAGGGCCAAACAAAAGTAATGACAAAATTGCAAATAGATACAGCCAACGACCAAGGCAATACATCTTTACTTTTATGCTTCTGCATTGTGAAATAATATAAAACAAACTGCCATAAGTGAAACCTGATAAGCTTGTCATCAAAACCAGGTAGGTAATGTCCTTTTTTGTTGATTTCAGTGGTTTTTGGGAGGGCCATAACTCCAGTGGCTTTCTTGGATCTATCCCTGATGTCATTGCATTTTATTCATGGTGTGGCTGATCCAAGGCAGTTGATCTACAATGTGAATGGGTGCCTCTTGATTTGGTGTTTACCCACAACTTACTTATTCCTACTATCAAGGGAAGTGTGGGCCAGAATGAAGGGCTAGAATGGGTCCCATAGTTGTAGTCTAGGGTAAAGGCCCAATAAGGGTAAAGGCTCGCCCCCCATAAGAGCGACAATAACGAAATTGTAGAGTAGGCAGGCGTAGGTTCTGTAGGGAACTCGGTTTTGCGAAATTGCAATCACCCTATGTCAATAGCTTTGAGGTCAAATGGGGTCAAATAAGCCAAAATATGCCTATTTTAACACTGCTCCAAACAAAAACAAAAAATATTGAGAACTATGATAGCTAGGAACAAACGGAAAAGCAATCGAAAGCTCTTGAAATATGCAATCGCCTCTGGTGTCCAAATTTTAGCTCAGATCAATAGTTTAGGCTCCAGAGGTCATCAAAGGTCAAAAAGGCTATTTATAGCAAAACAGCTTTTCGCAAATGACTTTGTACCTAATAAATATAAGGCAATAATTTTGACGCCCTCGTGTTCGTCTCATCAAGGCGCTTCGAATCATATTCATGTTGCCCAGTTTAGGTCAACTTAGACATTTTACCTCAGGTCAAGGTCAAGTGGTGATCCAAGTAGGTCATGCTGCTGCTGCATATTGGGAGACGCGTGTCTCGACGAGACACATTGGTACTGGTTTCACTTATCTATCTTCATTCTGTCGAGAGTTATTGACAGAAATGTGTTGGTGACCTCGGATGACCTCGGCTGACCCTGTAGTGGTCACTGAACGAAAATTGCACCTGGATCATCAAGAATAGCCAACGATAACATGATCCCGAAGGAATTGGACTGATGTCACGCGTATCCTCGGAATAGGAAGCATTTGAATATTTCCCCATTGACTTATAATGGGGAGGTCCCGAAATTGACCCGACCTTAGGTCACCGATATAACAAATCCGAGATATATTAATTGTAGGTACCTATAACCTTATGGAATCCTGCAAGTTTGAAACCGATCGGCGAAAACTGGGTGAGCTATGGTACGACCGCAAACTTTTTGGAGGTGGGGTCATGCAACCTGGTCTGGTGACCTGACCCTGAGGTGACTCGAGGTCAATAATTGCACATAATGTGGTTAATATATTTGTGAACAGCTATGAAAAAACGGCGGTGCTGCCGCCTGCCGTTTTTTCCGCTATCCTCGGAAAACCTTAGGGGCGGATTCCCCCCCCCCCCCCCAGGGCGCGTGTTAAAGCACATATATACCTATTACCTACATAAAATAGTATAAAGGGGCAGCAATAGTGTATCAGGCAGAGTCTTTGACTGGTGACTGAAACATGCCGAGTTTGATTCTTGTCTGCTCCTACAGAGTACAGAGTACAGACCCTCACCAATATGCATGACTTTCATCCCTGTAAGCATTAATAAACCAATAGCAGTGGAATGAAAAGCCCCAAGAATTATTAAATAGCATGAAGTCTGGCATTTTTTTTCATGTCTGGTGACTGGACCTTTACCCTAGTGGCTGGAATGATTTATGTTAAGCTCATAATTAAATTTCAGCTTACCAGAACAAGAATGGGCCCACTATAGCTGCTGTATAGGAGCATATTTGTATGTATTGTGTGTATTTAGGAACTCTGCTAAGGAGTGGCAGGGCTGTTCACTTAAGATCAAAGTGTAGCGAAATTGGCAACCACAACAAGGTCATATTAACACCAATCTTGACAAAATTAAACTAAATCACAGACAACTTCACAAATATAACATTTGTGTTGCCTAAAATAATGCTCAAAATCAAACACCAATCTTGAAACAACCATTTCAGTTATTGAATCCTGCCAGCAGTAAACTGATCAGGCGCAGACCTGAGACCAGTTGTGGAAGAAGCTGAGCC
Organism: Chirona hameri; assembly: GCA_036785665.1. Taxonomy (NCBI): domain Eukaryota; kingdom Metazoa; phylum Arthropoda; class Thecostraca; order Balanomorpha; family Balanidae; genus Chirona; species Chirona hameri. The sequence goes on from JAXIVJ010000081.1 coordinate 119,262, forward strand.
TTGGGAGCGAGTTCGGCTTCCACATCTGCAGCCACACCATCGCCATGAGTCTCTCCTCCTCGGACGCCGCCTACCGCCTGCAGCGGGCGCGGAACAGCTGGGCGGCGGCGGCGGCCTGCTGGACGGAGCAGCGCGCCGCCGGCTCTGCGCTCATGTCCCGGATCTGTGCCGGCCGCGGCGCTGCGCTGGAGCGCGCCGGCCAGCCCTGGGAGACGGGCGGCGGGGCTGCAGACCACGGCTACCCGACGTCGCTGGCCGAGCCGTGCCGCCGGCTGGCCGCTGCCGCCGCTAGTCTCCAGCAGCAGCTGGATCGGCTGCAGAGCGCCGCCGACACGCTGTCGGCGCTGCGGCGGCTGGAGGAGGCGGCAGCGGGGCGCGGGGACACAACCCCCGGCCCACCGACCGCCTGGGACGCAGCCCGCTGCGCCGCCGCCGCCGCCCGCCTCCTGCCGCTGTACCTGAAGGAGACAGAGGTGAAGCGGACGGTGGCCGCCTGGCTGGCGCACGCCGACTCGGCGGCGGCGCTGACGGCTCTCAGGGCCGCCTGGACGCACGACGCCTACCTGACGGAGGAGGCGGCCACTCTGCATCAGTGTCTGAGTGGAGAGGTGACGCTGGACGGCGGCGGCAGCGGCGGGGTGGCGCTCGGGGCGTCACCGGCTGCCCTGGCTGCCCTGGGCGGCGGCAGCGGTGGGGTGGCGCTCGGGGCGTCACCGGCTGCCCTGGCTGCGCTGGGCGGCGGCGGCGGTGGGGTGGCGCTCGGGGCGTCACCGGCTGCCCGGGCGTCGCCTGCGCTGCGACAGAGGCGGCTCTGAGGATGGACAGTCGGGTCTCTGCCAGGCTGCTCATTAGGACTGGTGGTGAGCTGCCTGGCTGTGTGAACTGTGCTGTCACTGGCGCTGTGTGAACTGTGCTGTCACTGGCGCTGTGTGAACTGTGCTGCCACCGGCTCTATGTCAACTGTGCGGCCACTGGCGCTGTGTGAACTGTGCGGCCACTGGCGCTGTGTGAACTGTGCGGCCACTGGTGCTGTGTGAACTGTGCGGCCACTGGTGCTGTGTGAACTGTGCTGCCACTGGCGCTGTGTGAACTGTGCTGCCACTGGCGCTGTGTGAACTGTGCTGCCACTGGTGCTGTGTGAACTGTGCTGCCACTGGCGCTGTGTGAACTGTGCTGCCACTGGCGCTGTGTGAACTGTGCTGTCACTGGCGCTGTGTGAACTGTGCTGTCACTGGCGCTGTGTGAACTGTGCGGCCACTGGCGCTGTGTGAACTGTGCGGCCACTGGCGCTGTGTGAACTGTGCTGTCACTGGCGCTGTGTGAACTGTGCGGCCACTGGTGCTGTGTGAACTGTGCTGCCACTGGCGCTGTGTGAACTGTGCTGCCACTGGCGCTGTGTGAACTGTGCTGCCACTGGCGCTGTGTGAACTGTGCTGCCACTGGTGCTGTGTGAACTGTGCTGCCACTGGCGCTGTGTGAACTGTGCTGCCACTGGCGTTGTGTGAACTGTGCTGCCACTGGTGCTGTGTGAACTGTGCTGCCACTGGCGCTGTGTGAACTGTGCTGCCACTGGCGCTGTGTGAACTGTGCTGTCACTGGCGCTGTGTGAACTGTGCTGCCACTGGTGCTGTGTGAACTGTGCTGCCACTGGCGCTGTGTGAACTGTGCTGCCACTGGCGCTGTGTGAACTGTGCTGTCACTGGCGCTGTGTGAACTGTGCGGCCACTGGCGCTGTGTGAACTGTGCTGCCACTGGCGCTGTGTGAACTGTGCTGTCACTGGTGCTGTGTGAACTGTGCTGTCACTGGCGCTGTGTGAACTGTGCTGTCACTGGCGTTGTGTGAACTGTGCTGTCACTGGCGCTGTGTGAACTGTGCTGTCACTGGCGCTGTGTGAACTGTGCTGTCACTGGCGCTGTGTGAACTGTGCGGCCACTGGCGCTGTGTGAACTGTGCTGTCACTGGCGCTGTGTGAACTGTGCTGCCACTGGCGCTGTGTGAACTGTGCTGCCACTGGTGCTGTGTGAACTGTGCTGTCACTGGCGCTGTGTGAACTGTGCGGCCACTGGCGCTGTGTGAACTGTGCGGCCACTGGTGCTGTGTGAACTGTGCTGTCACTGGCGCTGTGTGAACTGTGCTGCCACTGGCGCTGTGTGAACTGTGTTGTCACTGGTGCTGTGTGAACTGTGCTGTCACTGGTGCTGTGTGAACTGTGCTGCCACTGGCGCTGTGTGAACTGTGCTGCCACTGGTGCTGTGTGAACTGTGCTGCCACTGGCGCTGTGTGAACTGTGCTGCCACTGGTGCTGTGTGAACTGTGCTGCCACTGGTGCTGTGTGAACTGTGCTGTCACTGGCGCTGTGTGAACTGTGCTGCCACTGGTGCTGTGTGAACTGTACTGTCACTGGTGCTGTGTGAACTGTGCTGCCACTGGTGCTGTGTGAACTGTGCTGTTACTGGCGCTGTGTGAACTGTGCTGCCACTGGTGCTGTGTGAACTGTGCTGTCACTGGTGCTGTGTGAACTGTGCTGTTACTGGCGCTGTGTGAACTGTGCTGCCACTGGTGCTGTGTGAACTGTGCTGTCACTGGCGCTGTGTGAACTGTGCTGTCACTGGTGCTGTGTGAACTGTGCTGCCACTGGCGCTGTGTGAACTGTGCTGCCACTGGCGCTGTGTGAACTGGGTTGTCACTGGCGATCCTTTGAAGTGATAATGATGACACATTGAAACGGAGATGGGTAGATGTTAAGTCATTTTTCCCAACCTCTTTGTCACACCATGCTAACAGAATGTGTGCATGTTTTGTAGCTCCTGTTTGCTTGATTGGAATTTATCTCCTGTGCTGCCACCTGATTGGCATAATGTGACAGTACCGGTGTAACGCTTTTGTTCCCCGTCAATGGTGTCGGCTGTTGTGACTTGGGAGTACTCCAGATGCCATTTCAATCGAACACCGTTGCCTCTCGTCCCGCTAGTGTGTAGTGTATAGTCGGTGTACCTTCTCGTCGCTGTTGTTCGGCTATGGATATGCACTGCACGGCATGTGATGATGAGGAGTTTTGGGGTTCAATATAAGCCGCGATTCGTGTTGGTTTGGTGTAATTAAAGCTATCCGAAGAACTCTGAATTACCCACGTCATGTGAGCTAGATTGAGTCTTGAATTCTTCACTACCACGATAATACGATATCGGCACCGTTGACAGGGCGCAGCCATTACCAGTTTTCTAAGGTTCTAGATCGCCGCATGCGTTAACATATGCTACAATCCCAGTTAAATGGTCCTGTTATCTGTTGTTATGCCAGCTTTATTGCATGTTTAGCTTTGCCCTCACGATGGTGGATAGACGCACAAAGCCTCAAAGCAGCAAATATTTATATACAGCTGTTCTAGAATCAGCCATATCCTTGGAACATGGAACACTCAGTCCGCCCCTGTAGCTCAGTTGGGAGAGCGCCGGACTTCCGACCTCACCCGGTAGTGGCAGCCCGGGTTCGAGTCGCTTCGGCGCTTGCTATTTGCTCCTGACTGGGATGGCCTGTGGCCGGTGGTAGCGGTCGCACTCAAGGTCAGGTGACGTCAGAGGGCGGGGCGGACCGTGTCCAGGTATGTCGGGCACGTAAAACTTTCGCTTCTAAATTCTGCCGGACGTCAGGAATTGCTTGATCGGGTGGTGGGGTCAGGGCCTGCGCAACAAGCTATGCTTAGCGCGGGCCTGACCTCGGAAATCCATCCATTAAAAAAGATTCGGACTAAATTTATCAAAATAAAAAAGGATGCCCGAGATATTTCCTAAGCAATAAATGAGTGAAGCATCATCGATTAAAAATAAATGTTTGAATCACTGGATGAAACCGCTTGTCATTTACGACAAATGACTCGCTACTTATTCGATCACAAAAACGGATCTCCACAAGTTTCTCATCTATCATAACTTGTCTGGTGTCTGTGTATATTTTGTGTAAATATGTGTTGTATTCGCTTATCGGTTTCGCCTATTTGCTGTGTAGTGTGTAGCCGTTGCGGCTGCCCTGACACGGCCCCGTCCCGGCCGCTGCAGGCTGAAGAGCGACCCGAGTCGGCCACCTGTGACCCGTCTGCTCCTGCTCTCGGCTGATGTTGCTCCGCACTGCCCGCCGGCTGGCGGCGCCGCCCGGCCGCGCCCTGAGCGCCGCCTCGACGCCGCCGCCGCCGCCGCCGCCGCTGACGGCCGAGGTACTGACCCCGGAGCGGCGCGAGGCACTTGTGACTCGTCTGTCTACCTATCGGCTGCCGTTGAGGACTGCCGAGGGCGAGCCGGGGGCGGCCGTGCTGGCTCCTCTCTGTCGTGTGGACGGCCAGCCGGGCCTGCTCTACACGCTCCGCTCGTCCGCGCTCAACAAACACGCTGGTGAGGTCGCCTTCCCGGGCGGCAACTGTGACCGCTCCGACGTCGACCCGCTGGCCACCGCGCTGCGGGAGACGGAGGAGGAGATCGGGCTGCGGGTGGCGCGCGACCGGCTCTGGGCCGCCCTGCCGCCACTGCAGTCCAGCTTCGGCGGCAGGCTGGTGGCCGCGTTCGTGGCCGATGTGGGGGAGATCAGAATGGAGACTCTGCGGCCGCAGCCGGACGAGGTGGAGCAGGTGTTCTTCCTGTCGCTGGAGCACCTCTGTCGGCCCGAGAACGCCGGACACACGCAGTGGCGGCGGGGGGACGCCGGGTACTCGCTGCCCGTGTTCCCGAACGGCCCTCACCGCGTCTGGGGACTGACTGCCATCTTCACGCACATACTGCTCTCCAGTCTGCTGCCCGAGCGGTACCAACACAAGGTGCCCTTCATGCGGTCTGTCACAGACGGGGGCTCCTGACGGCGGCCTCCCGCGCTCCGCCCGCGGCGCTGCTGCCGGCCCGTAGCAGAGCTGGCAACTAGGTCCTATGTATGTCAGGGTGAAAGGAATGGTCAACTAGGTCCTATGTATGTCAGGGTGAATGGAATGGTCAACTAGGTCCTATGTATTTCAGGGTGAATGGAATGGTCAACTAGGGCCTATGTATGTCAGGGGAATGGAATGGTCAACTAGGTCCTATGTATGTCAGGGTGAATGGAATGGTCAACTAGGTCCTATGCATGTCAGGGTGAATGGAATGGTCAACTAGGCCCTATGTATGTCAGGGTGAATGGAATGGTCAACTAGGTCCTATGTATGTCAGGGTGAATGGAATGGTCAACTAGGTCCTATGTATGTCAGGGTGAATGGAATGGTCAACTAGGTCCTATGTATGTCAGGGTGAATGGAATGGTCAACTAGGTCCTATGTATGTCAGGGTGAATGGAATGGTCAACTAGGGCCTATGTATGTCAGGGGGAATGGAATGGTCAACTAGGTCCTATGTATGTCAGGGTGAATGGAATGGTCAACTAGGTCCTATGCATGTCAGGGTGAATGGAATGGTCAACTAGGTCCTATGTATGTCGGGGTGAATGGAATGGTCAACTAGGTCCTATGTATGTCGGGGGAATGGTCAACTAGGTCCTATGTATGTCAGGGTGAATGGAATGGTCAACTAGGTCCTATGTATGTCAGGGTGAATGAAATGGTCAACTAGGTCCTATGCATGTCAGGGTGAATGGAATGGTCAACTAGGTCCTATGCATGTCAGGGCGAATGGAATGGTCAACTAGGTCCTATGTATGTCAGGGTGAATGGAATGGTCAACTAGGTCCTATGTATGTCAGGGTGAATTGAATGGTCAACTAGGGCCTATGTATGTCAGGGTGAATGGAATGGTCAACTAGGTCCTATGTATGTCAGGGTGAATGGAATGGTCAACTAGGTCCTATGTATGTCAGGGTGAATGGAATGGTCAACTAGGTCCCATGTATGTCAGGGTGAATGGAATGGGCAACTAGGTCCCATGTATGTCGGTGAATGGAATGGTCAACTAGGTCCTATGTATATCAGGGTGAATGGAATAATAAACTAGGTCCTATGTATGTCAGGGTGAATGGAATGGTCAACTAGGTCCTATGTATGTCAGGGTGAATGGAATGGTCAACTAGGTCCCATGTATGTCAGGGTGAATGGAATGGTCAACTAGATCCTATGTATGTCAGGGTGAATGGAATGGTCAACTAGGTCCTATGTATGTCAGGGTGAATGGAATGGTCAACTAGGTCCTATGTATGTCAGGGTGAATGGAATGGTCAACTAGGTCCTATGTATGTCAGGGTGAATGGAATGGTCAACTAAGTCCTATGTATGACAGGGTGAATGGAATGGTCAACTAGGTCCTATGTATGGCAGGGTGAATGGAATGGTCAACTAGGTCCTATGTATGTCAGGTTGAATGGAATGGGCAACTAGGTCCTATGTATGGCAGGGTGAATGGAATGGTCAACTAGGTCCTATGTATGTCAGGGTGAATGGAATGGGCAACTAGGTCCTATGTATGGCAGGGTGAATGGAATGGTCAACTAGGTCCCATGTATATCAGGGTGAATGGAATGGTCAACTAGGTCCTATGTATGTCAGGGTGAATGGAATAATCAACTAGGTCCTATGTATGTCAGGGTGAATGGAATGGTCAACTAGGTCCCATGTATGTCAGGGTGAATGGAATTGTCAACTAGGTCCTATGTATATCAGGGTGAATGGAATGGTCAACTAGGTCCTATGTATGTCAGGGTGAATGGAATGATCAACTAGGTCCTATGTATGTCAGGGTGAATGGAATGGTCAACTAGGTCCTATGTATGTCAGGGTGAATGGAATGGTCAACTAGGTCCTATGTATATCAGGGTGAATGGAATGGTCAACTAGGTCCTATGTATGTCAGGGTGAATGGAATGGTCAACTAGGTCCTGTGTATGTCAGGGTGAATGGAATGGTCAACTAGGTCCTATGTATGTCAGGGTGAAAGGAATGGTCAACTAGGTCCTATGTATGTCAGGGTGAATGGAATGGTCAACTAGGTCCTATGTATTTCAGGGTGAATGGAATGGTCAACTAGGGCCTATGTATGTCAGGGGAATGGAATGGTCAACTAGGTCCTATGTATGTCAGGGTGAATGGAATGGTCAACTAGGTCCTATGCATGTCAGGGTGAATGGAATGGTCAACTAGGCCCTATGTATGTCAGGGTGAATGGAATGGTCAACTAGGTCCTATGTATGTCAGGGTGAATGGAATGGTCAACTAGGTCCTATGTATGTCAGGGTGAATGGAATGGTCAACTAGGTCCTATGTATGTCAGGGTGAATGGAATGGTCAACTAGGTCCTATGTATGTCAGGGTGAATGGAATGGTCAACTAGGGCCTATGTATGTCAGGGGGAATGGAATGGTCAACTAGGTCCTATGTATGTCAGGGTGAATGGAATGGTCAACTAGGTCCTATGCATGTCAGGGTGAATGGAATGGTCAACTAGGTCCTATGTATGTCGGGGTGAATGGAATGGTCAACTAGGTCCTATGTATGTCGGGGGAATGGTCAACTAGGTCCTATGTATGTCAGGGTGAATGGAATGGTCAACTAGGTCCTATGTATGTCAGGGTGAATGAAATGGTCAACTAGGTCCTATGCATGTCAGGGTGAATGGAATGGTCAACTAGGTCCTATGCATGTCAGGGCGAATGGAATGGTCAACTAGGTCCTATGTATGTCAGGGTGAATGGAATGGTCAACTAGGTCCTATGTATGTCAGGGTGAATTGAATGGTCAACTAGGGCCTATGTATGTCAGGGTGAATGGAATGGTCAACTAGGTCCTATGTATGTCAGGGTGAATGGAATGGTCAACTAGGTCCTATGTATGTCAGGGTGAATGGAATGGTCAACTAGGTCCCATGTATGTCAGGGTGAATGGAATGGGCAACTAGGTCCCATGTATGTCGGTGAATGGAATGGTCAACTAGGTCCTATGTATATCAGGGTGAATGGAATAATAAACTAGGTCCTATGTATGTCAGGGTGAATGGAATGGTCAACTAGGTCCTATGTATGTCAGGGTGAATGGAATGGTCAACTAGGTCCCATGTATGTCAGGGTGAATGGAATGGTCAACTAGATCCTATGTATGTCAGGGTGAATGGAATGGTCAACTAGGTCCTATGTATGTCAGGGTGAATGGAATGGTCAACTAGGTCCTATGTATGTCAGGGTGAATGGAATGGTCAACTAGGTCCTATGTATGTCAGGGTGAATGGAATGGTCAACTAAGTCCTATGTATGACAGGGTGAATGGAATGGTCAACTAGGTCCTATGTATGGCAGGGTGAATGGAATGGTCAACTAGGTCCTATGTATGTCAGGTTGAATGGAATGGGCAACTAGGTCCTATGTATGGCAGGGTGAATGGAATGGTCAACTAGGTCCTATGTATGTCGGTGAATGGAATGGGCAACTAGGTCCTATGTATGTCAGGGTGAATGGAATGGTCAACTAGGTCCTATGTATGTCAGGGGGAATGGAATGGTCAACTAGGTCCCATGTATGTCAGGGTGAATGGAATGGGCAACTAGGTCCTATGTATGTCAGGGTGAATGGAATAATCAACTAGGTCCTATGTATGTCAGGGTGAATGGAATAATCAATTAGGTCCTATGTATGTCAGGGTGAATGGAATAGTCAACTAGGTCCTATGTATGTCAGGGTGAATGGAATGGTCAACTAAGTCCTATGTATGTCAGGGTGAATGGAATGGTCAACTAGGTCCTATGTATGTCAGGGTGAATGGAATGGGCAACTAGGTCCTATGTATGTCAGGGTGAATGGAATAATCAACTAGGTCCCATGTATGTCAGGGTGAATGGAATGGTCAACTAGGTCCTATGTATGTCAGGGTGAATGGAATGATCAACTAGGTCCTATGTATGTCAGGGTGGAAGGAATTGTCAACTAGGTCCTATGTATGTCAGGGTGAATGGAATGGTCAACTAGGTCCTATGTATGTCAGTGTGAATGGAATGGTCAACTAGGTCCTATGTATGTCAGGGTGAATGGAATGGTCAACTAGGTCCTATGTATGTCAGGGTGAATGGAATGGTCAACTAGGTCCTATGTATGTCAGGGTGAATGTGGTATCTGTGATGTGTCGGATGATTCTTCTCGGTAATGAGTTTGTAAATGTCAGCTTGTTACCCGTTAGATGGTAGGTATATGTCATGAACGCTCAAGTGCAACGGTCGTTTTAAGTGCCATTGTTCTTGATGATGACCTCTGTCGGTATAAAATAAATATTGTGACAATATTAATTGACGTGCAATATTGCTATGAAAACACGAAGCATTTTGCTGACTATCGTGGCTATTTATTTTACTGAAATAGTATGCATAATAATGCAGTGGTGAGTGGTAGATTATTACCGGATTTTAGATGACCATATGATGATAAACATTGATGAAAAGCACGTTACACGCGTTACATGATGAAAAGCACGTTAGTTATATATAACGCAATCGGTATGACAATGAAATGCATTTATCGAACCTGCGACCCCGACCATAGGAACGATGCTCACTTGTCAGCGCCGAGTTCGTAATGCTGTGGTGAACCCTTAAGCGTGCTGACGTGTTCCGATATCGAATATATGCGTTTCAAGACAGGCTGCGTACGTTTTTATCAGACATTTCCGCAGACACACAGAGACTAGGATATTCTGCGCGTATCCGCAGACACCAGGCATTACTGCTAAAACTCTCATGGGCACAAAGTTCAATCGAGGAGCGTTGTGCTTTTTTGGCGCATATCGCCTTATGACAAACTCTTCTTCGACAAACTCTGTATTCGTATTCATCTCCGCCAGCGCCATCATACCGGCGTGCTCGCAGGTTGTGTCCGATACAGAATTGCCTCCGGTGTCTGCCGTATTACACCGGATCAGTGAGTCAGCACGGTGTCAGACGGAAACACGGCACAAGCAAGCGTCGCGAGGCAGACGTGATAACTGCACCGCCTGGCGAACGGAGCCGAACAGGACAGGTCGGAAGCGACACAGGACAGCTTAGCACAGAGGCGGCCGGATTCCAGAATTGCCTATATACACATCACATGCGGTATTCGTGGCAGCAGCTTTCGACGGCGCCCGAACCGATCCGGATCAGAACTTAGTTTTTGCTTGATCGAGTATCGCTAGCTGGCTCACACGCGCAGCGAAGACACAGCACGTCGCGCGGTAGTTTAGTCGTCTGCCCGTCCCCTGTAAGACCACATGATATCTTGCTACAGTCTTCTGCTGATGTAGCCCTCTCCCCAGTGTGGCTCCCCGCTGGGCGGAGCAGTGACCCCACCACGGCATCCTCAGGGCTCGGAGGGTCTGACCCTGGGCCGCTCGGAGGGCCTCGCTCTCGACTGTCGCCGGGGGCCAAACCGCACCCGGAGCTTTCTGAGCCGTCGGCGTCGCGGCAGTCGGCGGCGGCCTGCCACCGTCACCGGGCCCGGGGACAGCACCTTCTTCTCAGAGCCGGACCGGCCGCCCCTGAAGTAGGAGGTGCCTGCAACACGCGGATGATCAGCTGCAAAACGGCGCTGAGATTGGTGCGTGGGTGGTAACTGATGCCTTGCCATTCGATACTCGAGAAGTACTGAGGAGTTGCGGGAAGGTTAAGTGTTGCAGCTCGCTCTTCACCCGTTGTCGAGGTGCTCTCCTCTCACCCCTGTTGCTGAGGTGCTCCCCTCTCACCCCTGTTGTCGAGGTGCTCCCCTCTCACCCCTGTTGCTGAGATGCTCCCCTCTCACCCCTGTTGTTGAGGTGCTCCCCTCTCACCCCTGTTGCTGAGGTGCTCCCCTCTCACCCCTGTTGTCGAGGTGCTCCCCTCTCACCCCTGTTGCTGAGGTGCTACCCTCTCACCCCTGTTGTCGATGTGCTCCCCTCTCACCCCTGTTGTCGAGGTGCTCCCCTCTCACCCCTGTTGTCGAGGTGCTCCCCTCTCACCCCTGTTGCTGAGGTGCTCCCCTCTCACCCCTGTTGTCGAGGTGCTCCCCTCTCACCCCTGTTGCTGAGGTGCTCCCCTCTCACCCCTGTTGTCGAGGTGCTCCCCTCTCACCCCTGTTGCTGAGGTGCTCCCCTCTCACCCCTGTTGTCGAGGTGCTCTCCTCTCACCCCTGTTGTCGAGGTGCTCCCCTCTCACCCCTGTTGCTGAGGTGCTCCCCTATCACCCCTGTTGTTGAGGTGCTCCCCTCTCACTCCTGTTGCTGAGGTGCTCCCCTCTCACCCCTGTTGTCGAGGTGCTCCCCTCTCACCCCTGGTGCTGAGGTGCACCCCTCTCACCCCTGTTGTCGAGGTGCTCCCCTCTCACCCCTGTTGCTGAGGTGCTCCCCTATCACTCCTGATGATGAGGTGCTCACCTCTCACCCCTGTTGTTGAGGTGCTCCCCTCTCACCCCTGTTGCTGAGGTGTTCCCCTCTCACCCCTGTTGCTGAGGTGCTCACCTCTCACCCCTGTTGCTGAGGTGTTCCACTCTCACCCCTGTTATTGAGGTGCTCCCCTCTTACCCCTTTTGCTGAGGTGCTCCCCTCTCACCCCTGTTGCTGAGGTGCTCACCTCTCACCCCTGTTGTTGAGGTGCTACCCTCTCGCCCCTGTTGCTGAGGTGCTCCCCTCTCACCCCTGTTGCTGAGGTGCTCCCCTATCACCCCTGCTGCTGGGTGCTACCTGTTCCCCTCTCACCCCTGTTGCTGAGGTGCTTCCCTCTCACCCCTGTTGTTGAGGTGCTCCCCTCTCACCCCTGTTGTTGAGGTGCTCCCCTCTGACCCCTGTTGCTGAGGTGCTCCCCTCTCACCCCTGTTGCTGAGGTGCTCCCCTCTCACCCCTGTTGTTGAGGTGCTCCCCTCTCACCCCTGTTGCTGAGGTGCTCCCCTATCACCCCTGTTGCTGAGTGCTACCTGTTCCCCTCTCACCCATGTTGCTGAGGTGCTCCCCTCTCACCCCTGTTGTTGAGGTGCTCCCCTCTCACCCCTGTTGTTGAGGTGCTCCCCTCTCACCCCTGTTGTTGAGGTGCTCCCCTCTCACCCCTGTTGCTGAGGTGCTCCCCTCTCACCCCTGTTGATGAGGTGCTCCCCCCTGTTGCTGAGGTGATCCCATCTCACCCCTGTTGTTGAGGTGCTCCCCTCTCACCCCTGTTGTTGAGGTGCTCCCCTCTCACCCCTGTTGCTGAGGTGCTCCCCTCTCACCCCTGTTGTTGAGGTGCTCACCGCTGGCTTCAGGCTGACCGTCCAGGGTTCAGGAGCGACACTCACCCTTGTTGCTGAGGTGCTCCCCTATCACCCATGTTGCTGGGGTGCTACCTGCTCCCCTCTCACCCCTGTTTCTGAGGTGCTCCCCTCTCACCCCTGTTGTTGAGGTGCTCCCCTCTCACCCCTGTTGCTGAGGTGCTCACCTCTCACCCCTGTTATTGAGGTGCTCCCCTATCACCCCTGTTGTTGAGGTGCTCCCCTCTCACCCCTGTTGTTGAGGTGCTCGCCGCTGGGTTCCGGCTGACCGTCCAGGGTTCAGGAGCGACACTCACCCCTGTTGTCGAGGTGCTCCCCTCTCACCCCTGTTGTCCAGGTGCTCCCCTCTCACCCCTGTTGTTGAGGTGCTCGCCGCTGGGTTCCGGCTGACCGTCCAGGGTTCAGGAGCGACACTCACCCCTGTTGCTGAGGTGCTCCCCTCTCGCCCCTGTTGTCGAGGTGCTCCCCTCTCACCCCTGTTGTTGAGGTGCTCGCCGCTGGGTTCCGACTGACCGTCCAGGGTTCAGGAGCGACACTCACCCCTGTTGCTGAGGTGCTCCCCTCTCACCCCTGTTGTCGAGGTGCTCCCCTCTCACCCCTGTTGTTGAGGTGCTCGCCGCTGGGTTCCGGCTGACCGTCCAGGGTTCAGGAGCGACACTCACCCCTGTTGTCGAGGTGCTCCCCTCTCACCCCTGTTGTCGAGGTGCTCCCCTCTCACCCCTGTTGTTGAGGTGCTCGCCACTGGGTTCCGGCTGACCGTCCAGGGTACAGGAGCGACACTCACCCCTGTTGCTGAGGTGCTCCCCTCTCACCCCTGTTGTCGAGGTGCTCCCCTCTCACCCCTGTTGTTGAGGTGCTCGCCGCTGGGTTCCTGCTGACCGTCCAGGGTTCAGGAGCGACACTCACCCCTGTTGTCGAGGTGCTCCCCTCTCACCCCTGTTGTCGAGGTGCTCCCCTCTCACCCCTGTTGTTGAAGTGCTCGCCGCTGGGTTCCAGCTGACCGTCCAGGGTACAGGAGCGGCAGCAGAAGCGGGCGTAGTACTGGTTGGTGCAGTAGCGGGCGGCCACGATCAGGGGACAGTTGGCGAAGAACGGGTTATCGGTGCAGCTCGGGTCAACGTACACACCTGTCAATAGACGGTACACACCTGTCAATAGACGGCCGGGCGGGCAACGTACACACCTATCGATAGACGGTACACACCGGTCAATAGACGGCTGGGCGAGCAGCTGTTAGTGCAGTTCACAGGTTAACGAAATGTAACCTCATCGTTTTCGTTCTGTTAACGTTTGCGAAATGGGCTTGAGAAAGGGTACTACAAATTTGGTATTGATTTTAGGAATAGTTTACGAGATATAATTACGAAGTAACACGAGGGATCAAAAAAGCCCCCTCACGGTAACTTGCGATTTAAAATGTGTCGGAGGAATGCGAGCAACTGGTGCATGCGCCTCTCCTAACCTCTTCCCCGGACTCAGGCTTGAAACGGTTCAACTAACCATTAACAGCGACAGTGACAGTTCTCTCGACGGTGCAGTACTGGTTGACATCAGCTCAGCTCACCTCACCTCACCTCACCTCACCTCACCTCACCTCACCTCACCTCACCTCACCTCACCTCACCTCACCTCACCTCACCTCACCTCACATCACCTCACCTCACTTCACCTCACTTCACCTCACTTCACCTCACTTCACCTCACTTCACCTCACCTCACCTCACCTCACCTCACCTCACTTCACCTCACCTCACTTCACCTCACCTCACTTCACCTCACCTCACTTCACCTCACTTCACCTCACTTCACCTCACTTCACCTCACTTCACCTCACCTTACCCCACTTCACTTCATTCCGCCTCACCTCACTTCATTTCACCTCACCTCACCTCACCTCACCTCACCTCACATCACCTCACCTCACCTCACCTCACCTCACCTCACCTCACCTCACCTCACCTCACCTCACCTGGTGGTTGAACTCACCCTTCACGGAGACGGTGACTGTGCTCGCAGCGGTGCTGTACTGGTTGGACGCCTGACACCGATAGGTCCCGGCGTCAGTGGGCTGCACCCGTCTCACCACCAGGTCAGAGCCTGAGACAGCGTCAGGCAGACACGCGGGTCACACACAGGCACAGACACAGGTCAGAGCCTGAGGCAGCGTCAGCCAGACATGCCGGGTCACACACAGACACAGGTCAGAGCCTGGGGCAGCGTCAGCCAGACACGCCGGGTCACACACAGACACAGGTCAGAGCCTGAGGCAGCGTCAGCCAGACACGCCGGGTCACACACAGACACAGGTCAGAGCCTGAGGCAGCGTCAGCCAGACACGCCGGGTCACACACAGGCACAGGTCAGAGCCTGAGGCAGCGTCAGCCAGACACGCCGGGTCACACAGACACAGACATAGGTCAGAGCCTGAGGCAGCGTCAGGCAGACACGCCGGGTCACACACAGACACAGACACAGGTCAGAGCCTGAGGCAGCGTCAGCCAGACACGCCGGGTCACACACAGACACAGGTCAGAGCCTGAGGCAGCGTCAGCCAGACACGCCGGGTTACACAGACACAGACACAGACACAGGTCAGAGCCTGAGGCAGCGTCAGCCAGACACGCCGGGTCACACAGACACAGGCACAGACACAGGTCAGAGCCTGAGGCAGCGTCAGCCAGACACGCCGGGTCACACACAGACACAGGTCAGAGCCTGAGGCAGCGTCAGCCAGACACGCCGGGTCACACACAGGCACAGGTCAGAGCCTGAGACAGCGTCAGCCAGACACGCCGGGTCACACACAGACACAGGTCAGAGCCTGGGGCAACGTCAGCCAGACACGCCGGGTCACACACATACACAGATACAGACACAGGTCAGAGCCTGAGGCAGCGTCAGCCAGACACGCCGGGTCACACACAGGCACAGACACAGGTCAGAGCCTGAGGCAGCGTCAGCCAGACATGCCGGGTCACATACACAGACACAGGTCAGAGCCTGAGGCAGCGTCAGCCAGACACGCCGGGTCACACACAGACACAGACACAGGTCAGAGCCTGAGGCAGCATCAGCCAGACACGCCGGGTCACACATACACAGACACAGGTCAGAGCCTGAGGCAGCGTCAGCCAGACACGCCGGGTCACACACAGGCACAGACACAGGTCAGAGCCTGAGGCAGCGTCAGCCAGACACGCCGGGTCACACATACACAGACACAGGTCAGAGCCTGAGGCAGCGTCAGCCAGACACGCCGGGTCACACAGACACAGACACAGGTCAGAGCCTGAGGCAGCGTCAGCCAGACACGCCGGGTCACACACATACACAGACAAAGACACAGGTCAGAGCCTGAGGCAGCGTCAGCCAGACACGCCGGGTCACACACAGACACAGATACAGACACAGGTCAGAGCCTGAGGCAGCGTCGGCCAGACACGCCGGGTCACACAGACACAGGCACAGACACAGGTCAGAGCCTGAGGCAGCGTCAGCCAGACACGCCGGGTCACACAGACACAGGTCAGAGCCTGAGGCAGCGTCAGCCAGACACGCCGGGTCACACAGACACAGACACAGGCCAGAGCCTGAGGCAGCGTCAGCCAGACACGCCGGGTCACACACACACAGACACAGGTCAGAGCCTGAGGCAGCGTCAGCCAGACACGCCGGGTCACACAGACACAGACACAGGTCAGAGCCTGAGGCAGCACCAGCCAGACACGCCTGGTCACACAGGCAAAGACACAGGTCAGAGCCTGAGGCAGCGTCAGCCAGACACGCCGGGTCACACAGACACAGGTCAGAGCCTGAGGCAGCGTCAGCCAGACACGCCGGGTCACACACAGACACAGACACAGGTCAGAGCCTGAGGCAGCACCAGCCAGACACGCCGGGTCACACACAGACACAGGTCAGAGCCTGAGGCAGCGTCAGCCAGACACGCCGGGTCACACACAGACACAGACACAGGTCAGAGCCTGAGGCAGCACCAGCCAGACACGCCGGGTCACACAGGCACAGACACAGGTCAGAGCCTGAGGCAGCGTCAGCCAGACACGCCGGGTCACACACAGACACAGGTCAGAGCCTGAGGCAGCACCAGCCAGACACGCCGGGTCACACATACACAGGTCAGAGCCTGAGGCAGCGTCAGCCAGACACGCCGGGTCACACACACACACACACACACACACACAGACACAGGTCAGAGCCTGAGGCAGTGTCAGCCAGACACGCCGGGTCACACAGGCACAGACACAGGTCAGAGCCTGAGGCAGTGTCAGCCAGACACGCCGGGTCACCCACAGGCACAGACACAGGTCAGAGCCTGAGGCAGTGTCAGCCAGACACGCCGGGTCACACACAGACACAGGTCAGAGCCTGAGGCAGCGTCAGCCAGACACGCCGGGTCACACACAGACACAGACACAGGTCAGAGCCTGAGGCAGTGTCAGCCAGACACGCCGGGTCACACAGACACAGACATAGGTCAGAGCCTGAGGCAGCGTCAGCCAGACACGCCGGGTCACACAGACACAGACACAGACACAGGTCAGAGCCTGAGGCAGCACCAGCCAGACACGCCGGGTCACACAGACACAGGTCAGAGCCTGAGGCAGCGTCAGCCAGACACGCCGGGTCACACATACACAGACACAGGTCAGAGCCTGAGGCAGCGTCAGCAAGACACGCCGGGTCACACACAGACACAGACACAGGTCAGAGCCTGAGGCAGTGTCAGCCAGACACGCCGGGTCACACAGGCACAGACACAGGTCAGAGCCTGAGGCAGCGTCAGCCAGACACGCCGGGTCACACACAGGCACAGACACAGGTCAGAGCCTGAGGCAGCGTCAGCCAGACACGCCGGGTCACACAGACACAGGTCAGAGCCTGAGGCAGCGTCAGCCAGACACGCCGGGTCACACAGACACAGACACAGGTCAGAGCCTGAGGCAGCGTCAGCCAGACACGCCGGGTCACACACAGACACAGGTCAGAGCCTGAGGCAGCGTCAGCCAGACACGCCGGGTCACACACAGACACAAGTCAGAGCCTGAGGCAGCGTCAGCCAGACACGCCGGGTCACACAGACACAGACACATACACAGGTCAGAGCCTGAGGCAGCGTCAGCCAGACACGCCGGGTCACACAGGCACAGACACAGGTCAGAGCCTGAGGCAGCGTCAGCCAGACACGCCGGGTCACACAGACACAGACACAGGTCAGAGCCTGAGGCAGCGTCAGCCAGACACGCCGGGTCACACAGACACAGACACAGGTCAGAGCCTGAGGCAGCGTCAGCCAAACACGCCGGGTCACACAGACACAGGTCAGAGCCTGAGGCAGCGTCAGCCAGACACGCCGGATCACACACAGACACAGACACAGGTCAGAGCCTGAGGCAGCGTCAGCCAGACACGCCGGGTCACACAGACACAGGCACAGACACAGGTCAGAGCCTGAGGCAGCGTCAGCCTGACACGCCGGGTCACACACAGACACAGGTCAGAGCCTGAGGCAGCGTCAGCCAGACACGCCGGGTCACACAGACACAGGTCAGAGCCTGAGGCAGCGTCAGCCAGACACGCCGGATCACACACAGACACAGACACAGGTCAGAGCCAGAGGCAGCGTCAGCCAGACACGCCGGGTCACACAGACACAGGCACAGACACAGGTCAGAGCCTGAGGCAGCGTCAGCCTGACACGCCGGGTCACACACAGACACAGGTCAGAGCCTGAGGCAGCGTCAGCCTGACACGCCGGGTCACACACAGACACAGGTCAGAGCCTGAGGCAGCGTCAGCCAGACACGCCGGGTCACACAGACACAGGTCAGAGCCTGAGGCAGCGTCAGCCAGACACGCCGGATCACACACAGACACAGACACAGGTCAGAGCCTGAGGCAGCGTCAGCCAGACACGCCGGATCACACACAGACACAGACACAGGTCAGAGCCTGAGGAAGCGTCAGCCAGACACGCCGGGTCACACACAGACACAGGTCAGAGCCTGAGGCAGCGTCAGCCAGACACGCCGGGTCACACACAGACACAGGTCAGAGCCTGAGGCAGCGTCAGCCAGACACGCCGGGTCACACACAGACACAGGTCAGAGCCTGAGGCAGCGTCAGCCAGACACGCCGGGTCACACACAGACACAGGTCAGAGCCTGAGGCAGCGTCAGCCAGACACGCCGGGTCACACACAGACACAGGTCAGAGCCTGAGGCAGCACCAGCCAGACACGCCGGGTCACACACAGACACAGGTCAGAGCCTGAGGCAGCGTCAGCCAGACACGCCGGGTCACACACAGACACAGGTCAGAGCCTGAGGCAGCGTCAGCCAGACACGCCGGGTCACACAGACACACACACAGGTCAGAGCCTGAGGCAGCGTCAGCCAGACACGCCGGGTCACACAGACACAGACACAGGCCAGAGCCTGAGGCAGCGTCAGCCAGACACGCCGGGTCACACAGACACAGGTCAGAGCCTGAGGCAGTGTCAGCCAGACACGCCGGGTCACACAGACACATACACAGGTCAGAGCCTGAGGCAGCGTCAGCCAGACACGCCGG
The DNA here is from genome assembly GCA_036785665.1 of Chirona hameri. Lineage (NCBI taxonomy): Eukaryota > Metazoa > Arthropoda > Thecostraca > Balanomorpha > Balanidae > Chirona > Chirona hameri. The sequence goes on from JAXIVJ010000081.1 coordinate 138,036, forward strand.
GTCACAGACAGACACAGGCACAGACACAGGTCAGAGCCTGAGGCAGCGTCAGCCAGACACACCGGGTCACACACAGACACATACACAGGTCAGAGCCTGAGGCAGCGTCAGCCAGACACGCCGGGTCACACAGACACAGGTCAGAGCCTGAGGCAGTGTCAGCCAGACACGCCGGGTCACACAGACACAGACACAGGTCAGAGCCTGAGGCAGCGTCAGCCAGACACGCCGGGTCACACAGGCACAGACACAGGTCAGAGCCTGAGGCAGCGTCAGCCAGACACGCCGGGTCACACACAGACACAGGTCAGAGCCTGAGGCAGCGTCAGCCAGACACGCCGGGTCACACAGACACAGACACAGGTCAGAGCCTGAGGCAGCGTCAGCCAGACACGCCAGGTCACACAGACACAGACACAGGTCAGAGCCTGAGGCAGCGTCAGCCAGACACGCCGGGTCACACAGACACAGACACAGGTCAGAGCCTGAGGCAGCGTCAGCCAGACACGCCGGGTCACACAGGCACAGACACAGGTCAGAGCCTGAGGCAGCACCAGCCAGACACGCCGGGTCACACAGACACAGGTCAGAGCCTGAGGCAGCGTCAGCCAGACACGCCGGGTCACACAGACACAGACACAGGTCAGAGCCTGAGGCAGCGTCAGCCAGACACGCCGGGTCACACAGACACAGACAAATACACAGGTCAGAGCCTGAGGCAGCGTCAGCCAGACACGCCGGGTCACACAGGCACAGACACAGGTCAGAGCCTGAGGCAGTGTCAGCCAGACACGCCGGGTCACACAGACACAGACACAGGTCAGAGCCTGAGGCAGCGTCAGCCAGACACGCCGGGTCACACAGGCACAGACACAGGTCAGAGCCTGAGGCAGCGTCAGCCAGACACGCCGGGTCACACAGACACAGACACAGGTCAGAGCCTGAGGCAGCGTCAGCCAGACACGCCGGGTCACACAGACACAGGTCAGAGCCTGAGGCAGCGTCAGACAGACACGCCGGGTCACACACAGGCACAGACACAGGTCAGAGCCTGAGGCAGCACCAGCCAGACACGCCGAGTCACACAGACACAGACACAGGTCAGAGCTTGAGGCAGCGTCAGCCAGACACGCCGGGTCACACACAGACACAGACACAGGTCAGAGCCTGAGGCAGCGTCAGCCAGACACGCCGGGTCACACAGACACAGGTCAGAGCCTGAGGCAGCGTCAGCCAGACACGCCGGATCACACACAGACACAGACACAGGTCAGAGCCTGAGGCAGCGTCAGCCAGACACGCCGGGTCACACAGACACAGACACAGGTCAGAGCCTGAGGCAGCGTCAGCCAGACACGCCGGGTCACACACAGACACAGGTCAGAGCCTGAGGCAGCGTCAGCCAGACACGCCGGGTCACACAGACACAGACACAGGTCAGAGCCTGAGGCAGCGTCAGCCAGACACGCCAGGTCACACAGACACAGACACAGGTCAGAGCCTGAGGCAGCGTCAGCCAGACACGCCGGGTCACACAGACACAGACACAAGTCAGAGCCTGAGGCAGCGTCAGCCAGACACGCCGGGTCACACAGGCACAGACACAGGTCAGAGCCTGAGGCAGCACCAGCCAGACACGCCGGGTCACACAGACACAGGTCAGAGCCTGAGGCAGCGTCAGCCAGACACGCCGGGTCACACAGACACAGACACAGGTCAGAGCCTGAGGCAGCGTCAGCCAGACACGCCGGGTCACACAGACACAGACACATACACAGGTCAGAGCCTGAGGCAGCGTCAGCCAGACACGCCGGGTCACACAGGCACAGACACAGGTCAGAGCCTGAGGCAGTGTCAGCCAGACACGCCGGGTCACACAGACACAGACACAGGTCAGAGCCTGAGGCAGCGTCAGCCAGACACGCCGGGTCACACAGGCACAGACACAGGTCAGAGCCTGAGGCAGCGTCAGCCAGACACGCCGGGTCACACAGACACAGACACAGGTCAGAGCCTGAGGCAGCGTCAGCCAGACACGCCGGGTCACACAGACACAGGTCAGAGCCTGAGGCAGCGTCAGCCAGACACGCCGGGTCACACACAGACATACACAGGTCAGAGCCTGAGGCAGCGTCAGCCAGACACGCCGGGTCACACACAGACACAGGTCAGAGCCTGAGGCAGCGTCAGCCAGACACGCCGGGTCACACACAGACACAGGTCAGAGCCTGAGGCAGCACCAGCCAGACACGCCGGGTCACACAGACACAGACACAGGTCAGAGCTTGAGGCAGCGTCAGCCAGACACGCCGGGTCACACACAGACACAGACACAGGTCAGAGCCTGAGGCAGCGTCAGCCAGACACGCCGGGTCACACACAGACACAGGTCAGAGCCTGAGGCAGCGTCAGCCAGACACGCCGGGTCACACACAGACACAGACACAGACACAGGTCAGAGCCTGAGGCAGCGTCAGCCAGACACGCCGGGTCACACAGACACAGACACAGGTCAGAGCCTGAGGCAGCGTCAGCCAGACACGCCAGGTCACACAGACACATACACAGGTCAGAGCCTGAGGCAGCGTCAGCCAGACACGCCGGGTCACACACAGACACACACACAGGTCAGAGCCTGAGGCAGCGTCAGCCAGACACGCCGGGTCACACAGACACAGACACATACACAGGTCAGAGCCTGAGGCAGCGTCAGCCAGACACGCCGGGTCACACACAGACACAGGTCAGAGCCTGAGGCAGCGTCAGCCAGACACGCCGGGTCACACAGGCACAGACACAGGTCAGAGCCTGAGGCAGCGTCAGCCAGACACGCCGGGTCACACACAGACACAGGTCAAAGCCTGAGGCAGCACCAGCCAGACACGCCGGGTCACACAGGCACAGACACAGGTCAGAGCCTGAGGCAGCGTCAGCCAGACACGCCGGGTCACACAGACACAGGTCAGAGCCTGAGGCAGCTTCAGCCAGACACGCCGGGTCACACAGACACAGACACAGGTCAGAGCCTGAGGCAGCGTCAGCCAGACACGCCGGGTCACACAGACACAGGTCAGAGCCTGAGGCAGCGTCAGCCAGACACGCCGGGTCACACAGACCCAGACACAGGTCAGAGCCTGAGGCAGCGTCAGCTAGACACGCCGGGTCACACACAGACACAGGTCAGAGCCTGAGGCAGCGTCAGCCAGACACACCGGGTCACACACAGACACAGCCACAGGTCAGAGCCTGAGGCAGCGTCAGCCAGACACGCCGGGTCACACAGACACAGGTCAGAGCCTGAGGCAGCGTCAGCCAGACACGCCGGGTCACACAGACACAGACACAGGTCAGAGCCTGAGGCAGCGTCAGCCAGACACGCCGGGTCACACACAGACACAGGTCAGAGCCTGAGGCAGTGTCAGCCAGACACGCCGGGTCACACACAGACACAGGTCAGAGCCTCAGGCAGCGTCAGCCAGACACGCCGGGTCACACAGACACAGACACATACACAGGTCAGAGCCTGAGGCAGCGTCAGCCAGACACGCCGGGTCACACAGACACAGACACAGGTCAGAGCCTGAGGCAGCGTCAGCCAGACACGCCGGGTCACACAGGCACAGACACAGGTCAGAGCCTGAGGCAGCGTCAGCCAGACACGCCGGGTCACACAGACACAGACACAGGTCAGAGCCTGAGGCAGCGTCAGCCAGACACGCCGGGTCACACAGACACAGACACAGGTCAGAGCCTGAGGCAGCGTCAGCCAGACACGCCGGGTCACACAGACACAGGTCAGAGCCTGAGGCAGCGTCAGCCAGACACGCCGGGTCACACACAGACACAGACACAGGTCAGAGCCTGAGGCAGCGTCAGCCAGACACGCCGGGTCACACACAGACACAGACACAGGTCAGAGCCTGAGGCAGCGTCAGCCAGACACGCCGGGTCACACAGACACAGGTCAGAGCCTGAGGCAGCGTCAGCCAGACACGACGGGTCACACATACACAGACACAGGTCAGAGCCTGAGGCAGCGTCAGCCAGACACGCCGGGTCACACACAGACACAGACACAGGTCAGAGCCTGAGGCAGCGTCAGCCAGACACGCCGGGTCACACAGACACAGACACAGGTCAGAGCCTGAGGCAGCACCAGCCAGACACGCCGGGTCACACAGACACAGACACAGGTCAGAGCCTGAGGCAGCGTCAGCCAGACACGCCGGGTCACACAGACACAGGTCAGAGCCTGAGGCAGCACCAGCCAGACACGCCGGGTCACACACAGACACAGGTCAGAGCCTGAGGCAGCGTCAGCCAGACACGTCGGGTCACACACAGACACAGGTCAGAGCAGCGTCAGCCAGACACGCCGGGTCACACAGACACAGGTCAGAGCCTGAGGCAGCGTCAGCCAGACACGCCGGGTCACACACAGACAGACACAGGTCAGAGCCTGAGGCAGCGTCAGCCAGACACGCCGGGTCACACAGACACATACACAGGTCAGAGCCTGAGGCAGCGTCAGCCAGACACGCCGGGTCACACACAGACAGACACAGGTCAGAGCCTGAGGCAGCGTCAGCCAGACACGCCGGGTCACACAGACACATACACAGGTCAGAGCCTGAGGCAGTGTCAGCCAGACACGCCGGGTCACACAGACACAGACACAGGTCAGAGCCTGAGGTAGCGTCAGCCAGACACGCCGGGTCACACAGACACAGACACAGGTCAGAGCCTGAGGCAGTGTGAGCCAGACACGCCGGGTCACACACAGACAGATACAGGTCAGAGCCTGAGGCAGCGTCAGCCAGACACGCCGGGTCACACACAGACACAGGTCAGAGCCTGATGCAGTGTCAGCCAGACACGCCGGGTCACACAGACACAGACACAGGTCAGAGCCTGAGGCAGTGTCAGCCAGACACGCCGGGTCACACAGACACAGACACAGGTCAGAGCCTGAGGCAGCGTCAGCCAGACACGCCGGGTCACACACAGACACAGGTCAGAGCCTGAGGCAGCGTCAGCCAGACACGCCGGGTCACACACAGACAGACACAGGTCAGAGCCTGAGGCAGCGTCAGCCAGACACGCCGGGTCACACAGACACAGACACAGGTCAGAGCCTGAGGCAGCGTCAGCCAGACACGCCGGGTCACACAGACACAGACACAGGTCAGAGCCTGAGGCAGCGTCAGCCAGACACGCCGGGTCACACACAGACACAGGTCAGAGCCTGAGGCAGCGTCAGCCAGACACGCCGGGTCACACAGACACAGACACAGGTCAGAGCCTGAGGCAGCGTCAGCCAGACACGCCGGGTCACACAGGCACAGACACAGGTCAGAGCCTGAGGCAGCGTCAGCCAGACACGCCGGGTCACACACAGACACAGGTCAGAGCCTGAGGCAGCGTCAGCCAGACACGCCGGGTCACACATACACAGATACAGGTCAGAGCCTGAGGCAGCGTCAGCCAGACACGCCGGGTCACACACATACACAGATACAGGTCAGAGCCTGAGGCAGCGTCAGCCAGACACGCCGCGTCACACACAGACACAGGTCAGAGCCTGAGGCAGCGTCAGCCAGACACGCCGGGTCACACAGACACAGACACAGGTCAGAGCCTGAGGCAGCGTCAGCCAGACACGCCGGGTCACACACAGACACAGGTCAGAGCCTGAGGCAGCGTCAGCCAGACACGCCGGGTCACACACAGGCACAGACACAGGTCAGAGCCTGAGGCAGCGTCAGCCAGACACGCCGGGTCACACACAGACACAGGTCAGAGCCTGAGGCAGCGTCAGCCAGACACGCCAGGTCACACAGGCACAGACACATACACAGGTCAGAGCCTGAGGCAGCTTCAGCCAGACACGCCGGGTCACACAGACACAGACACAGGTCAGAGCCTGAGGCAGCGTCAGCCAGACACGCCGGGTCACACAGACATAGGTCAGAGCCTGAGGCAGCACCAGCCAGACACGCCGGGTCACACAGACACAGACACAGGTCAGAGCCTGAGGCAGCACCAGCCAGACACGCCGGGTCACACAGACACAGGTCAGAGCCTGAGGCAGCACCAGCCAGACACGCCGGGTCACACACAGGCACAGACACAGGTCAGAGCCTGAGGCAGCACCAGCCAGACACGCCGGGTCACGCAGACACAGGTCAGAGCCTGAGGCAGCACCAGCCAGACACGCCGGGTCACACAGACACAGGTCAGAGCCTGAGGCAGCGTCAGCCAGACACGCCGGGTCACACAGACACAGACACAGGTCAGAGCCTGAGGCAGCACCAGCCAGACACGCCGGGTCACACACAGACACAGGTCAGAGCCTGAGGCAGTGTCAGCCAGACACGCTGGGTCACACAGACACAGACACAGGTCAGAGCCTGAGGCAGCGTCAGCCAGACACGCCGGGTCACACAGACACAGACACAGACACAGGTCAGAGCCTGAGGCAGCACCAGCCAGACACGCCTGGTCACACACAGACACAGGTCAGAGCCTGAGGCAGCGTCAGCCAGACACGCCGGGTCACACACAGACACAGACACAGGTCAGAGCCTGAGGCAGCGTCAGCCAGACACGCCGGGTCACACACAGACACAGGTCAGAGCCTGAGGCAGCGTCAGCCAGACACGCCGGGTCACACACAGACACAGGTCAGAGCCTGAGGCAGCGTCAGCCAGACACGCCGGGTCACACAGACACAGGTCAGAGCCTGAGGCAGTGTCAGCCAGACACGCCGGGTCACACAGACACAGACACAGGTCAGAGCCTGAGGCAGTGTCAGCCAGACACGCCGGGTCACACAGACACAGACACAGGTCAGAGCCTGAGGCAGCGTCAGCCAGATACGCCGGGTCACACACAGACACAGGTCAGAGCCTGAGGCAGCGTCAGCCAGACACGCCGGGTCACACCCAGACACAGGTCAGAGCCTGAGGCAGCGTCAGCCAGACACGGCGGGTCACACAGACACAGACACAGGTCAGAGCCTGAGGCAGCGTCAGCCAGACACGCCGGGTCACACAGACACAGGTCAGAGCCTGAGGCAGCGTCAGCCAGACACGGCGGGTCACACAGACACAGACACAGGTCAGAGCCTGAGGCAGTGTCAGCCAGACACGCCGGGTCACACAGACACATACACAGGTCAGAGCCTGAGGCAGCGTCAGCCAGACACGCCGGGTCACACCCAGACACAGGTCAGAGCCTGAGGAAGCGTCAGCCAGAAACGGCGGGTCACACAGACACAGACACAGGTCAGAGCCTGAGGCAGCGTCAGCCAGACACGCCGGGTCACACAGACACAGACACAGACACAGGTCAGAGCCTGAGGCAGCGTCAGCAAGACACGCCGGGTCACACAGACACATACACAGGTCAGAGCCTGAGGCAGCGTCAGCCAGACACGCCGGGTCACACAGACACAGACATAGGTCAGAGCCTGAGGCAGCGTCAGCCAGACACGCCGGGTCACACAGACACAGACACAGGTCAGAGCCTGAGGCAGCGTCAGCCAGACACGCCGGGTCACACAGACACAGGTCAGAGCCTGAGGCAGCGTCAGCCAGACACGCCGGGTCACACAGGCACAGACACAGGTCAGAGCCTGAGGCAGCGTCAGCCAGACACGCCGGGTCACACAGACACAGACACAGGTCAGAGCCTGAGGCAGCTTCAGCCAGACACGCCGGGTCACACATACACAGACACATACACAGGTCAGAGCCTGAGGCAGCGTCAGCCAGACACGCCGGGTCACACACAGACACAGGCACAGACACAGGTCAGAGCCTGAGGCAGCGTCAGCCAGACACACCGGGTCACACAGACACAGGTCAGAGCCTGAGGCAGCGTCAGCCAGACACGCCGGGTCACACACAGACACAGGTCAGAGCCTGAGGCAGCGTCAGCCAGACACACCGGGTCACACACAGACACAGACACAGGTCAGAGCCTGAGGCAGTGTCAGCCAGACACGCCGGGTCACACAGACACAGACACAGACACAGGTCAGAGCCCGAGGCAGCACCAGCCAGACACGCCGGGTCACACACAGACACAGGTCAGAGCCTGAGGCAGTGTCAGCCAGACACGCCGGGTCACACAGACACAGACACAGGTCAGAGCCTGAGGCAGCGTCAGCCAGACACGCCGGGTCACACAGACACAGGTCAGAGCCTGAGGCAGCGTCAGCCAGACACGCCGGGTCACACAGACACAGGTCAGAGCCTGAGGCAGCGTCAGCCAGACACGCCGGGTCACACAGACACAGACACAGGTCAGAGCCTGAGGCAGCGTCAGCCAGACACGCCGGGTCACACAGACACAGACACAGGTCAGAGCCTGAGGCAGCGTCAGCCAGACACGCCAGGTCACACAGGCACAGACACATACACAGGTCAGAGCCTGAGGCAGCTTCAGCCAGACACGCCGGGTCACACAGACACAGACACAGGTCAGAGCCTGAGGCAGCGTCAGCCAGACACGCCGGGTCACACAGACATAGGTCAGAGCCTGAGGCAGCACCAGCCAGACACGCCGGGTCACACAGACACAGACACAGGTCAGAGCCTGAGGCAGCACCAGCCAGACACGCCGGGTCACACAGACACAGGTCAGAGCCTGAGGCAGCACCAGCCAGACACGCCGGGTCACACACAGGCACAGACACAGGTCAGAGCCTGAGGCAGCACCAGCCAGACACGCCGGGTCACGCAGACACAGGTCAGAGCCTGAGGCAGCACCAGCCAGACACGCCGGGTCACACAGACACAGGTCAGAGCCTGAGGCAGCGTCAGCCAGACACGCCGGGTCACACAGACACAGACACAGGTCAGAGCCTGAGGCAGCACCAGCCAGACACGCCGGGTCACACACAGACACAGGTCAGAGCCTGAGGCAGTGTCAGCCAGACACGCTGGGTCACACAGACACAGACACAGGTCAGAGCCTGAGGCAGCGTCAGCCAGACACGCCGGGTCACACAGACACAGACACAGACACAGGTCAGAGCCTGAGGCAGCACCAGCCAGACACGCCTGGTCACACACAGACACAGGTCAGAGCCTGAGGCAGCGTCAGCCAGACACGCCGGGTCACACACAGACACAGACACAGGTCAGAGCCTGAGGCAGCGTCAGCCAGACACGCCGGGTCACACACAGACACAGGTCAGAGCCTGAGGCAGCGTCAGCCAGACACGCCGGGTCACACACAGACACAGGTCAGAGCCTGAGGCAGCGTCAGCCAGACACGCCGGGTCACACAGACACAGGTCAGAGCCTGAGGCAGTGTCAGCCAGACACGCCGGGTCACACAGACACAGACACAGGTCAGAGCCTGAGGCAGTGTCAGCCAGACACGCCGGGTCACACAGACACAGACACAGGTCAGAGCCTGAGGCAGCGTCAGCCAGATACGCCGGGTCACACACAGACACAGGTCAGAGCCTGAGGCAGCGTCAGCCAGACACGCCGGGTCACACCCAGACACAGGTCAGAGCCTGAGGCAGCGTCAGCCAGACACGGCGGGTCACACAGACACAGACACAGGTCAGAGCCTGAGGCAGCGTCAGCCAGACACGCCGGGTCACACAGACACAGGTCAGAGCCTGAGGCAGCGTCAGCCAGACACGGCGGGTCACACAGACACAGACACAGGTCAGAGCCTGAGGCAGTGTCAGCCAGACACGCCGGGTCACACAGACACATACACAGGTCAGAGCCTGAGGCAGCGTCAGCCAGACACGCCGGGTCACACCCAGACACAGGTCAGAGCCTGAGGAAGCGTCAGCCAGAAACGGCGGGTCACACAGACACAGACACAGGTCAGAGCCTGAGGCAGCGTCAGCCAGACACGCCGGGTCACACAGACACAGACACAGACACAGGTCAGAGCCTGAGGCAGCGTCAGCCAGACACGCCGGGTCACACAGACACATACACAGGTCAGAGCCTGAGGCAGCGTCAGCCAGACACGCCGGGTCACACAGACACAGACATAGGTCAGAGCCTGAGGCAGCGTCAGCCAGACACGCCGGGTCACACAGACACAGACACAGGTCAGAGCCTGAGGCAGCGTCAGCCAGACACGCCGGGTCACACAGACACAGGTCAGAGCCTGAGGCAGCGTCAGCCAGACACGCCGGGTCACACAGGCACAGACACAGGTCAGAGCCTGAGGCAGCGTCAGCCAGACACGCCGGGTCACACAGACACAGACACAGGTCAGAGCCTGAGGCAGCTTCAGCCAGACACGCCGGGTCACACATACACAGACACATACACAGGTCAGAGCCTGAGGCAGCGTCAGCCAGACACGCCGGGTCACACACAGACACAGGCACAGACACAGGTCAGAGCCTGAGGCAGCGTCAGCCAGACACACCGGGTCACACAGACACAGGTCAGAGCCTGAGGCAGCGTCAGCCAGACACGCCGGGTCACACACAGACACAGGTCAGAGCCTGAGGCAGCGTCAGCCAGACACACCGGGTCACACACAGACACAGACACAGGTCAGAGCCTGAGGCAGTGTCAGCCAGACACGCCGGGTCACACAGACACAGACACAGACACAGGTCAGAGCCCGAGGCAGCACCAGCCAGACACGCCGGGTCACACACAGACACAGGTCAGAGCCTGAGGCAGTGTCAGCCAGACACGCCGGGTCACACAGACACAGACACAGGTCAGAGCCTGAGGCAGCGTCAGCCAGACACGCCGGGTCACACAGACACAGGTCAGAGCCTGAGGCAGCGTCAGCCAGACACGCCGGGTCACACAGACACAGGTCAGAGCCTGAGGCAGCGTCAGCCAGACACGCCGGGTCACACAGACACAGACACAGGTCAGAGCCTGAGGCAGCGTCAGCCAGACACGCCGGGTCACACAGACACAGACACAGGTCAGAGCCTGAGGCAGCGTCAGCCAGACACGCCGGGTCACACAGACACAGACACAGGTCAGAGCCTGAGGCAGTGTCAGCCCGACACGCCGGGTCACACAGACACAGGTCAGAGCATGAGGCAGCGTCAGCCAGACACTCCGGGTCACACACAGACACAGACACAGGTCAGAGCCTGAGGCAGCGTCAGCCAGACACGCCGGGTCACACACAGACACAGACACAGGTCAGAGCCTGAGGCAGCGTCAGCCAGACACGCCGGGTCACACAGACACAGGTCAGAGCCTGAGGCAGCGTCAGCCAGACACGACGGGTCACACATACACAGACACAGGTCAGAGCCTGAGGCAGCGTCAGCCAGACACGCCGGGTCACACACAGACACAGACACAGGTCAGAGCCTGAGGCAGCGTCAGCCAGACACGCCGGGTCACACAGACACAGACACAGGTCAGAGCCTGAGGCAGCACCAGCCAGACACGCCGGGTCACACAGACACAGACACAGGTCAGAGCCTGAGGCAGCGTCAGCCAGACACGCCGGGTCACACAGACACAGGTCAGAGCCTGAGGCAGCACCAGCCAGACACGCCGGGTCACACACAGACACAGGTCAGAGCCTGAGGCAGCGTCAGCCAGACACGCCGGGTCACACACAGACAGACACAGGTCAGAGCCTGAGGCAGCGTCAGCCAGACACGCCGGGTCACACAGACACATACACAGGTCAGAGCCTGAGGCAGCGTCAGCCAGACACGCCGGGTCACACACAGACAGACACAGGTCAGAGCCTGAGGCAGCGTCAGCCAGACACGCCGGGTCACACAGACACATACACAGGTCAGAGCCTGAGGCAGTGTCAGCCAGACACGCCGGGTCACACAGACACAGACACAGGTCAGAGCCTGAGGCAGCGTCAGCCAGATACGCCGGGTCACACAGACACAGACACAGGTCAGAGCCTGAGGCAGTGTGAGCCAGACACGCCGGGTCACACACAGACAGATACAGGTCAGAGCCTGAGGCAGCGTCAGCCAGACACGCCGGGTCACACACAGACACAGGTCAGAGCCTGATGCAGTGTCAGCCAGACACGCCGGGTCACACAGACACAGACACAGGTCAGAGCCTGAGGCAGTGTCAGCCAGACACGCCGGGTCACACAGACACAGACACAGGTCAGAGCCTGAGGCAGCGTCAGCCAGACACGCCGGGTCACACACAGACACAGGTCAGAGCCTGAGGCAGCGTCAGCCAGACACGCCGGGTCACACACAGACAGACACAGGTCAGAGCCTGAGGCAGCGTCAGCCAGACACGCCGGGTCACACAGACACAGACACAGGTCAGAGCCTGAGGCAGCGTCAGCCAGACACGCCGGGTCACACAGACACAGACACAGGTCAGAGCCTGAGGCAGCGTCAGCCAGACACGCCGGGTCACACACAGACACAGGTCAGATCCTGAGGCAGCGTCAGCCAGACACGCCGGGTCACACAGACACAGACACAGGTCAGAGCCTGAGGCAGCGTCAGCCAGACACGCCGGGTCACACACAGACACAGGTCAGAGCCTGAGGCAGCGTCAGCCAGACACGCCGGGTCACACACAGACACAGGTCAGAGCCTGAGGCAGCGTCAGCCAGACACGCCGGGTCACACATACACAGATACAGGTCAGAGCCTGAGGCAGCGTCAGCCAGACACGCCGGGTCACACACATACACAGATACAGGTCAGAGCCTGAGGCAGCGTCAGCCAGACACGCCGGGTCACACACAGACACAGGTCAGAGCCTGAGGCAGCGTCAGCCAGACACGCCGGGTCACACAGACACAGACACAGGTCAGAGCCTGAGGCAGCGTCAGCCAGACACGCCGGGTCACACACAGACACAGGTCAGAGCCTGAGGCAGCGTCAGCCAGACACGCCGGGTCACACACAGGCACAGACACAGGTCAGAGCCTGAGGCAGCGTCAGCCAGACACGCCGGGTCACACACAGACACAGGTCAGAGCCTGAGGCAGCGTCAGCCAGACACGCCAGGTCACACAGGCACAGACACAGACACAGGTCAGAGCCTGAGGCAGCTTCAGCCAGACACGCCGGGTCACACAGACACAGACACAGGTCAGAGCCTGAGGCAGCGTCAGCCAGACACGCCGGGTCACACAGACATAGGTCAGAGCCTGAGGCAGCACCAGCCAGACACGCCGGGTCACACAGACGCAGGTCAGAGCCTGAGGCAGCACCAGCCAGACACGCCGGGTCACACACAGGCACAGACACAGGTCAGAGCCTGAGGCAGCACCAGCCAGACACGCCGGGTCACGCAGACACAGGTCAGAGCCTGAGGCAGCACCAGCCAGACACGCCGGGTCACACAGACACAGACACAGGTCAGAGCCTGAGGCAGCGTCAGCCAGACACGCCGGGTCACACAGACACAGACACAGGTCAGAGCCTGAGGCAGCGTCAGCCAGACACGCCGGGTCACACAGACACAGGTCAGAGCCTGAGGCAGCGTCAGCCAGACACGCCGGGTCACACAGGCACAGACACAGGTCAGAGCCTGAGGCAGCGTCAGCTAGACACGCCGGGTCACACAGACACAGACACAGGTCAGAGCCTGAGGCAGCTTCAGCCAGACACGCCGGGTCACACATACACAGACACATACACAGGTCAGAGCCTGAGGCAGCGTCAGCCAGACACGCCGGGTCACACACAGACACAGGCACAGACACAGGTCAGAGCCTGAGGCAGCGTCAGCCAGACACGCCGGGTCACACAGACACAGGTCAGAGCCTGAGGCAGCGTCAGCCAGACACGCCGGGTCACACACAGACACAGGTCAGAGCCTGAGGCAGCGTCAGCCAGACACACCGGGTCACACACAGACACAGACACAGGTCAGAGCCTGAGGCAGTGTCATCCAGACACGCCGGGTCACACAGACACAGACACAGGTCAGAGCCCGAGGCAGCACCAGCCAGACACGCCGGGTCACACACAGACACAGGTCAGAGCCTGAGGCAGTGTCAGCCAGACACGCCGGGTCACACAGACACAGACACAGGTCAGAGCCTGAGGCAGCGTCAGCCAGACACGCCGGGTCACACAGACACAGGTCAGAGCCTGAGGCAGCGTCAGCCAGACACGCCGGGTCACACAGACACAGACACAGGTCAGAGCCTGAGGCAGCGTCAGCCAGACACGCCGGGTCACACACAGACACAGGTCAGAGCCTGAGGCAGCGTCAGCCAGACACACCGGGTCACACACAGACACAGACACAGGTCAGAGCCTGAGGCAGCGTCAGCCAGACACGCCGGGTCACACACAGACACAGGTCAGAGCCTGAGGCAGCGTCAGTCAGACACGCCGGGTCACACAGACACAGACACAGGTCAGAGCCTGAGGCAGCTTCAGCCAGACACGCCGGGTCACACATACACAGACACATACACAGGTCAGATCCTGAGGCAGCGTCAGCCAGACACGCCGGGTCACACACAGTCACAGGCACAGACACAGGTCAGAGCCTGAGGCAGCGTCAGCCAGACACGCCGGGTCACACAGACACAGGTCAGAGCCTGAGGCAGTGTCAGCCAGACACGCCGGGTCACACAGACACAGACACAGACACAGGTCAGAGCCTGAGGCAGCACCAGCCAGACACGCCGGGTCACACACAGACACAGGTCAGAGCCTGAGGCAGTGTCAGCCAGACACGCCGGGTCACACAGACACAGACACAGGTCAGAGCCTGAGGCAGCGTCAGCCAGACACGCCGGGTCACACAGACACAGGTCAGAGCCTGAGGCAGCGTCAGCCAGACACGCCGGGTCACACAGACACAGACACAGGTCAGAGCCTGAGGCAGCGTCAGCCAGACACGCCGGGTCACACACAGACACAGGTCAGAGCCTGAGGCAGCGTCAGCCAGACACACCGGGTCACACACAGACACAGACACAGGTCAGAGCCTGAGGCAGCGTCAGCCAGACACGCCGGGTCACACACAGACACAGGTCAGAGCCTGAGGCAGCGTCAGCCAGACACGCCGGGTCACACAGACACAGGTCAGAGCCTGAGGCAGCGTCAGCCAGACACGCCGGGTCACACATACACAGACATATACACAGGTCAGAGCCTGAGGCAGCGTCAGACAGACACGCCGGGTCACACACAGGCACAGACACAGGTCAGAGCCTGAGGCAGTGTCAGCCAGACACGCCGGGTCACACAGACACAGACACAGGTCAGAGCCTGAGGCAGCGTCAGCCAGACACGCCGGGTCACACACAGACACAGGTCAGAGCCTGAGGCAGCGTCAGACAGACACGCCGGGTCACACACAGGCACAGACACAGGTCAGAGCCTGAGGCAGCGTCAGCCAGACACGCCGGGTCACACAGACACAGGTCAGAGCCTGAGGCAGCGTCAGCCAGACACGCCGGGTCACACACAGACACAGGTCAGAGCCTGAGGCAGCGTCAGACAGACACGCCGGGTCACACACAGGCACAGACACAGGTCAGAGCCTGAGGCAGCGTCAGCCAGACACGCCGGGTCACACAGACACAGGTCAGAGCCTGAGGCAGCGTCAGCCAGACACGCCGGGTCACACATACACAGACACATACACAGGTCAGAGCCTGAGGCAGCGTCAGACAGACACGCCGGGTCACACACAGGCACAGACACAGGTCAGAGCCTGAGGCAGTGTCAGCCAGACACGCCGGGTCACACAGACACAGACACAGGTCAGAGCCTGAGGCAGCGTCAGCCAGACACGCCGGGTCACACAGACACAGGTCAGAGCCTGAGGCAGCGTCAGCCAGACACGCCGGGTCACACAGACACAGGTCAGAGCCTGAGGCAGTGTCAGCCAGACACGCCGGGTCACACAGACACAGACACAGGTCAGAGCCTGAGGCAGCGTCAGCCAGACACGCCGGGTCACACAGACACAGGTCAGAGCCTGAGGCAGCGTCAGCCAGACACGCCGGGTCACACACAAACACAGTTCAGAGCCTGAGGCAGCGTCAGCCAGACACACCGGGTCACACACAGACACAGACACAGGTCAGAGCCTGAGGCAGCGTCAGCCAGACACGCCGGGTCACACACAAACACAGTTCAGAGCCTGAGGCAGCGTCAGCCAGACACACCGGGTCACACACAGACACAGACACAGGTCAGAGCCTGAGGCAGCGTCAGCCAGACACGCCGAGTCACACAGACACAGACACATACACAGGTCAGAGCCTGAGGCAGCGTCAGACAGACACGCCGGGTCACACACAGGCACAGACACAGGTCAGAGCCTGAGGCAGTGTCAGCCAGACACGCCGGGTCACACAGACACAGACACAGGTCAGAGCCTGAGGCAGCGTCAGCCAGACACGCCGGGTCACACAGACACAGGTCAGAGCCTGAGGCAGCGTCAGCCAGACACGCCGGGTCACACACAAACACAGTTCAGAGCCTGAGGCAGCGTCAGCCAGACACACCGGGTCACACACAGACACAGACACAGGTCAGAGCCTGAGGCAGCGTCAGCCAGACACGCCGGGTCACACACAGACACAGGTCAGAGCCTGAGGCAGCGTCAGCCAGACACGCCGGGTCACACAGACACAGACACAGGTCAGAGCCTGAGGCAGCGTCAGCCAGACACGCCAGGTCACACAGACACAGACACAGGTCAGAGCCTGAGGCAGCGTCAGCCAGACACGCCGGGTCACACAGACACAGACACAAGTCAGAGCCTGAGGCAGCGTCAGCCAGACACGCCGGGTCACACAGGCACAGACACAGGTCAGAGCCTGAGGCAGCACCAGCCAGACACGCCGGGTCACACAGACACAGGTCAGAGCCTGAGGCAGCGTCAGCCAGACACGCCGGGTCACACAGACACAGACACAGGTCAGAGCCTGAGGCAGCGTCAGCCAGACACGCCGGGTCACACAGACACAGACACATACACAGGTCAGAGCCTGAGGCAGCGTCAGCCAGACACGCCGGGTCACACAGGCACAGACACAGGTCAGAGCCTGAGGCAGTGTCAGCCAGACACGCCGGGTCACACAGACACAGACACAGGTCAGAGCCTGAGGCAGCGTCAGCCAGACACGCCGGGTCACACAGGCACAGACACAGGTCAGAGCCTGAGGCAGCGTCAGCCAGACACGCCGGGTCACACAGACACAGACACAGGTCAGAGCCTGAGGCAGCGTCAGCCAGACACGCCGGGTCACACAGACACAGGTCAGAGCCTGAGGCAGCGTCAGCCAGACACGCCGGGTCACACACAGACATACACAGGTCAGAGCCTGAGGCAGCGTCAGCCAGACACGCCGGGTCACACACAGACACAGGTCAGAGCCTGAGGCAGCGTCAGCCAGACACGCCGGGTCACACACAGACACAGGTCAGAGCCTGAGGCAGCACCAGCCAGACACGCCGGGTCACACAGACACAGACACAGGTCAGAGCTTGAGGCAGCGTCAGCCAGACACGCCGGGTCACACAGGCACAGACACAGGTCAGAGCCTGAGGCAGCGTCAGCCAGACACGCCGGGTCACACACAGACACAGGTCAAAGCCTGAGGCAGCACCAGCCAGACACGCCGGGTCACACAGGCACAGACACAGGTCAGAGCCTGAGGCAGCGTCAGCCAGACACGCCGGGTCACACAGACACAGGTCAGAGCCTGAGGCAGCTTCAGCCAGACACGCCGGGTCACACAGACACAGACACAGGTCAGAGCCTGAGGCAGCGTCAGCCAGACACGCCGGGTCACACAGACACAGGTCAGAGCCTGAGGCAGCGTCAGCCAGACACGCCGGGTCACACAGACCCAGACACAGGTCAGAGCCTGAGGCAGCGTCAGCTAGACACGCCGGGTCACACACAGACACAGGTCAGAGCCTGAGGCAGCGTCAGCCAGACACACCGGGTCACACACAGACACAGCCACAGGTCAGAGCCTGAGGCAGCGTCAGCCAGACACGCCGGGTCACACAGACACAGGTCAGAGCCTGAGGCAGCGTCAGCCAGACACGCCGGGTCACACAGACACAGACACAGGTCAGAGCCTGAGGCAGCGTCAGCCAGACACGCCGGGTCACACACAGACACAGGTCAGAGCCTGAGGCAGTGTCAGCCAGACACGCCGGGTCACACACAGACACAGGTCAGAGCCTCAGGCAGCGTCAGCCAGACACGCCGGGTCACACAGACACAGACACATACACAGGTCAGAGCCTGAGGCAGCGTCAGCCAGACACGCCGGGTCACACAGACACAGACACAGGTCAGAGCCTGAGGCAGCGTCAGCCAGACACGCCGGGTCACACAGGCACAGACACAGGTCAGAGCCTGAGGCAGCGTCAGCCAGACACGCCGGGTCACACAGACACAGACACAGGTCAGAGCCTGAGGCAGCGTCAGCCAGACACGCCGGGTCACACAGACACAGACACAGGTCAGAGCCTGAGGCAGCGTCAGCCAGACACGCCGGGTCACACAGACACAGGTCAGAGCCTGAGGCAGCGTCAGCCAGACACGCCGGGTCACACACAGACACAGACACAGGTCAGAGCCTGAGGCAGCGTCAGCCAGACACGCCGGGTCACACACAGACACAGACACAGGTCAGAGCCTGAGGCAGCGTCAGCCAGACACGCCGGGTCACACAGACACAGGTCAGAGCCTGAGGCAGCGTCAGCCAGACACGACGGGTCACACATACACAGACACAGGTCAGAGCCTGAGGCAGCGTCAGCCAGACACGCCGGGTCACACACAGACACAGACACAGGTCAGAGCCTGAGGCAGCGTCAGCCAGACACGCCGGGTCACACAGACACAGACACAGGTCAGAGCCTGAGGCAGCACCAGCCAGACACGCCGGGTCACACAGACACAGACACAGGTCAGAGCCTGAGGCAGCGTCAGCCAGACACGCCGGGTCACACAGACACAGGTCAGAGCCTGAGGCAGCACCAGCCAGACACGCCGGGTCACACACAGACACAGGTCAGAGCCTGAGGCAGCGTCAGCCAGACACGCCGGGTCACACAGACACAGATACAGACACAGGTCAGAGCCTGAGGCAGCGTCAGCCAGACACGTCGGGTCACACACAGACACAGGTCAGAGCAGCGTCAGCCAGACACGCCGGGTCACACAGACACAGGTCAGAGCCTGAGGCAGCGTCAGCCAGACACGCCGGGTCACACACAGACAGACACAGGTCAGAGCCTGAGGCAGCGTCAGCCAGACACGCCGGGTCACACAGACACATACACAGGTCAGAGCCTGAGGCAGCGTCAGCCAGACACGCCGGGTCACACACAGACAGACACAGGTCAGAGCCTGAGGCAGCGTCAGCCAGACACGCCGGGTCACACAGACACATACACAGGTCAGAGCCTGAGGCAGTGTCAGCCAGACACGCCGGGTCACACAGACACAGACACAGGTCAGAGCCTGAGGTAGCGTCAGCCAGACACGCCGGGTCACACAGACACAGACACAGGTCAGAGCCTGAGGCAGTGTGAGCCAGACACGCCGGGTCACACACAGACAGATACAGGTCAGAGCCTGAGGCAGCGTCAGCCAGACACGCCGGGTCACACACAGACACAGGTCAGAGCCTGATGCAGTGTCAGCCAGACACGCCGGGTCACACAGACACAGACACAGGTCAGAGCCTGAGGCAGTGTCAGCCAGACACGCCGGGTCACACAGACACAGACACAGGTCAGAGCCTGAGGCAGCGTCAGCCAGACACGCCGGGTCACACACAGACACAGGTCAGAGCCTGAGGCAGCGTCAGCCAGACACGCCGGGTCACACACAGACAGACACAGGTCAGAGCCTGAGGCAGCGTCAGCCAGACACGCCGGGTCACACAGACACAGACACAGGTCAGAGCCTGAGGCAGCGTCAGCCAGACACGCCGGGTCACACAGACACAGACACAGGTCAGAGCCTGAGGCAGCGTCAGCCAGACACGCCGGGTCACACACAGACACAGGTCAGAGCCTGAGGCAGCGTCAGCCAGACACGCCGGGTCACACAGACACAGACACAGGTCAGAGCCTGAGGCAGCGTCAGCCAGACACGCCGGGTCACACAGGCACAGACACAGGTCAGAGCCTGAGGCAGCGTCAGCCAGACACGCCGGGTCACACACAGACACAGGTCAGAGCCTGAGGCAGCGTCAGCCAGACACGCCGGGTCACACATACACAGATACAGGTCAGAGCCTGAGGCAGCGTCAGCCAGACACGCCGGGTCACACACATACACAGATACAGGTCAGAGCCTGAGGCAGCGTCAGCCAGACACGCCGCGTCACACACAGACACAGGTCAGAGCCTGAGGCAGCGTCAGCCAGACACGCCGGGTCACACAGACACAGACACAGGTCAGAGCCTGAGGCAGCGTCAGCCAGACACGCCGGGTCACACACAGACACAGGTCAGAGCCTGAGGCAGCGTCAGCCAGACACGCCGGGTCACACACAGGCACAGACACAGGTCAGAGCCTGAGGCAGCGTCAGCCAGACACGCCGGGTCACACACAGACACAGGTCAGAGCCTGAGGCAGCGTCAGCCAGACACGCCAGGTCACACAGGCACAGACACATACACAGGTCAGAGCCTGAGGCAGCTTCAGCCAGACACGCCGGGTCACACAGACACAGACACAGGTCAGAGCCTGAGGCAGCGTCAGCCAGACACGCCGGGTCACACAGACATAGGTCAGAGCCTGAGGCAGCACCAGCCAGACACGCCGGGTCACACAGACACAGACACAGGTCAGAGCCTGAGGCAGCACCAGCCAGACACGCCGGGTCACACAGACACAGGTCAGAGCCTGAGGCAGCACCAGCCAGACACGCCGGGTCACACACAGGCACAGACACAGGTCAGAGCCTGAGGCAGCACCAGCCAGACACGCCGGGTCACGCAGACACAGGTCAGAGCCTGAGGCAGCACCAGCCAGACACGCCGGGTCACACAGACACAGGTCAGAGCCTGAGGCAGCGTCAGCCAGACACGCCGGGTCACACAGACACAGACACAGGTCAGAGCCTGAGGCAGCACCAGCCAGACACGCCGGGTCACACACAGACACAGGTCAGAGCCTGAGGCAGTGTCAGCCAGACACGCTGGGTCACACAGACACAGACACAGGTCAGAGCCTGAGGCAGCGTCAGCCAGACACGCCGGGTCACACAGACACAGACACAGACACAGGTCAGAGCCTGAGGCAGCACCAGCCAGACACGCCTGGTCACACACAGACACAGGTCAGAGCCTGAGGCAGCGTCAGCCAGACACGCCGGGTCACACACAGACACAGACACAGGTCAGAGCCTGAGGCAGCGTCAGCCAGACACGCCGGGTCACACACAGACACAGGTCAGAGCCTGAGGCAGCGTCAGCCAGACACGCCGGGTCACACACAGACACAGGTCAGAGCCTGAGGCAGCGTCAGCCAGACACGCCGGGTCACACAGACACAGGTCAGAGCCTGAGGCAGTGTCAGCCAGACACGCCGGGTCACACAGACACAGACACAGGTCAGAGCCTGAGGCAGTGTCAGCCAGACACGCCGGGTCACACAGACACAGACACAGGTCAGAGCCTGAGGCAGCGTCAGCCAGATACGCCGGGTCACACACAGACACAGGTCAGAGCCTGAGGCAGCGTCAGCCAGACACGCCGGGTCACACCCAGACACAGGTCAGAGCCTGAGGCAGCGTCAGCCAGACACGGCGGGTCACACAGACACAGACACAGGTCAGAGCCTGAGGCAGCGTCAGCCAGACACGCCGGGTCACACAGACACAGGTCAGAGCCTGAGGCAGCGTCAGCCAGACACGGCGGGTCACACAGACACAGACACAGGTCAGAGCCTGAGGCAGTGTCAGCCAGACACGCCGGGTCACACAGACACATACACAGGTCAGAGCCTGAGGCAGCGTCAGCCAGACACGCCGGGTCACACCCAGACACAGGTCAGAGCCTGAGGAAGCGTCAGCCAGAAACGGCGGGTCACACAGACACAGACACAGGTCAGAGCCTGAGGCAGCGTCAGCCAGACACGCCGGGTCACACAGACACAGACACAGACACAGGTCAGAGCCTGAGGCAGCGTCAGCCAGACACGCCGGGTCACACAGACACATACACAGGTCAGAGCCTGAGGCAGCGTCAGCCAGACACGCCGGGTCACACAGACACAGACATAGGTCAGAGCCTGAGGCAGCGTCAGCCAGACACGCCGGGTCACACAGACACAGACACAGGTCAGAGCCTGAGGCAGCGTCAGCCAGACACGCCGGGTCACACAGACACAGGTCAGAGCCTGAGGCAGCGTCAGCCAGACACGCCGGGTCACACAGGCACAGACACAGGTCAGAGCCTGAGGCAGCGTCAGCCAGACACGCCGGGTCACACAGACACAGACACAGGTCAGAGCCTGAGGCAGCTTCAGCCAGACACGCCGGGTCACACATACACAGACACATACACAGGTCAGAGCCTGAGGCAGCGTCAGCCAGACACGCCGGGTCACACACAGACACAGGCACAGACACAGGTCAGAGCCTGAGGCAGCGTCAGCCAGACACACCGGGTCACACAGACACAGGTCAGAGCCTGAGGCAGCGTCAGCCAGACACGCCGGGTCACACACAGACACAGGTCAGAGCCTGAGGCAGCGTCAGCCAGACACACCGGGTCACACACAGACACAGACACAGGTCAGAGCCTGAGGCAGTGTCAGCCAGACACGCCGGGTCACACAGACACAGACACAGACACAGGTCAGAGCCCGAGGCAGCACCAGCCAGACACGCCGGGTCACACACAGACACAGGTCAGAGCCTGAGACAGTGTCAGCCAGACACGCCGGGTCACACAGACACAGACACAGGTCAGAGCCTGAGGCAGCGTCAGCCAGACACGCCGGGTCACACAGACACAGGTCAGAGCCTGAGGCAGCGTCAGCCAGACACGCCGGGTCACACAGACACAGGTCAGAGCCTGAGGCAGCGTCAGCCAGACACGCCGGGTCACACAGACACAGACACAGGTCAGAGCCTGAGGCAGCGTCAGCCAGACACGCCGGGTCACACAGACACAGACACAGGTCAGAGCCTGAGGCAGCGTCAGCCAGACACGCCGGGTCACACAGACACAGACACAGGTCAGAGCCTGAGGCAGTGTCAGCCCGACACGCCGGGTCACACAGACACAGGTCAGAGCATGAGGCAGCGTCAGCCAGACACTCCGGGTCACACACAGACACAGACACAGGTCAGAGCCTGAGGCAGCGTCAGCCAGACACGCCGGGTCACACACAGACACAGACACAGGTCAGAGCCTGAGGCAGCGTCAGCCAGACACGCCGGGTCACACAGACACAGGTCAGAGCCTGAGGCAGCGTCAGCCAGACACGACGGGTCACACATACACAGACACAGGTCAGAGCCTGAGGCAGCGTCAGCCAGACACGCCGGGTCACACACAGACACAGACACAGGTCAGAGCCTGAGGCAGCGTCAGCCAGACACGCCGGGTCACACAGACACAGACACAGGTCAGAGCCTGAGGCAGCACCAGCCAGACACGCCGGGTCACACAGACACAGACACAGGTCAGAGCCTGAGGCAGCGTCAGCCAGACACGCCGGGTCACACAGACACAGGTCAGAGCCTGAGGCAGCACCAGCCAGACACGCCGGGTCACACACAGACACAGGTCAGAGCCTGAGGCAGCGTCAGCCAGACACGCCGGGTCACACACAGACAGACACAGGTCAGAGCCTGAGGCAGCGTCAGCCAGACACGCCGGGTCACACAGACACATACACAGGTCAGAGCCTGAGGCAGCGTCAGCCAGACACGCCGGGTCACACACAGACAGACACAGGTCAGAGCCTGAGGCAGCGTCAGCCAGACACGCCGGGTCACACAGACACATACACAGGTCAGAGCCTGAGGCAGTGTCAGCCAGACACGCCGGGTCACACAGACACAGACACAGGTCAGAGCCTGAGGCAGCGTCAGCCAGATACGCCGGGTCACACAGACACAGACACAGGTCAGAGCCTGAGGCAGTGTGAGCCAGACACGCCGGGTCACACACAGACAGATACAGGTCAGAGCCTGAGGCAGCGTCAGCCAGACACGCCGGGTCACACACAGACACAGGTCAGAGCCTGATGCAGTGTCAGCCAGACACGCCGGGTCACACAGACACAGACACAGGTCAGAGCCTGAGGCAGTGTCAGCCAGACACGCCGGGTCACACAGACACAGACACAGGTCAGAGCCTGAGGCAGCGTCAGCCAGACACGCCGGGTCACACACAGACACAGGTCAGAGCCTGAGGCAGCGTCAGCCAGACACGCCGGGTCACACACAGACAGACACAGGTCAGAGCCTGAGGCAGCGTCAGCCAGACACGCCGGGTCACACAGACACAGACACAGGTCAGAGCCTGAGGCAGCGTCAGCCAGACACGCCGGGTCACACAGACACAGACACAGGTCAGAGCCTGAGGCAGCGTCAGCCAGACACGCCGGGTCACACACAGACACAGGTCAGATCCTGAGGCAGCGTCAGCCAGACACGCCGGGTCACACAGACACAGACACAGGTCAGAGCCTGAGGCAGCGTCAGCCAGACACGCCGGGTCACACACAGACACAGGTCAGAGCCTGAGGCAGCGTCAGCCAGACACGCCGGGTCACACACAGACACAGGTCAGAGCCTGAGGCAGCGTCAGCCAGACACGCCGGGTCACACATACACAGATACAGGTCAGAGCCTGAGGCAGCGTCAGCCAGACACGCCGGGTCACACACATACACAGATACAGGTCAGAGCCTGAGGCAGCGTCAGCCAGACACGCCGGGTCACACACAGACACAGGTCAGAGCCTGAGGCAGCGTCAGCCAGACACGCCGGGTCACACAGACACAGACACAGGTCAGAGCCTGAGGCAGCGTCAGCCAGACACGCCGGGTCACACACAGACACAGGTCAGAGCCTGAGGCAGCGTCAGCCAGACACGCCGGGTCACACACAGGCACAGACACAGGTCAGAGCCTGAGGCAGCGTCAGCCAGACACGCCGGGTCACACACAGACACAGGTCAGAGCCTGAGGCAGCGTCAGCCAGACACGCCAGGTCACACAGGCACAGACACAGACACAGGTCAGAGCCTGAGGCAGCTTCAGCCAGACACGCCGGGTCACACAGACACAGACACAGGTCAGAGCCTGAGGCAGCGTCAGCCAGACACGCCGGGTCACACAGACATAGGTCAGAGCCTGAGGCAGCACCAGCCAGACACGCCGGGTCACACAGACACAGACACAGGTCAGAGCCTGAGGCAGCACCAGCCAGACACGCCGGGTCACACAGACACAGGTCAGAGCCTGAGGCAGCACCAGCCAGACACGCCGGGTCACACACAGGCACAGACACAGGTCAGAGCCTGAGGCAGCACCAGCCAGACACGCCGGGTCACGCAGACACAGGTCAGAGCCTGAGGCAGCACCAGCCAGACACGCCGGGTTACACAGACACAGACACAGGTCAGAGCCTGAGGCAGCGTCAGCCAGACACGCCGGGTCACACAGACACAGACACAGGTCAGAGCCTGAGGCAGCGTCAGCCAGACACGCCGGGTCACACAGACACAGGTCAGAGCCTGAGGCAGCGTCAGCCAGACACGCCGGGTCACACAGGCACAGACACAGGTCAGAGCCTGAGGCAGCGTCAGCTAGACACGCCGGGTCACACAGACACAGACACAGGTCAGAGCCTGAGGCAGCTTCAGCCAGACACGCCGGGTCACACATACACAGACACATACACAGGTCAGAGCCTGAGGCAGCGTCAGCCAGACACGCCGGGTCACACACAGACACAGGCACAGACACAGGTCAGAGCCTGAGGCAGCGTCAGCCAGACACGCCGGGTCACACAGACACAGGTCAGAGCCTGAGGCAGCGTCAGCCAGACACGCCGGGTCACACACAGACACAGGTCAGAGCCTGAGGCAGCGTCAGCCAGACACACCGGGTCACACACAGACACAGACACAGGTCAGAGCCTGAGGCAGTGTCATCCAGACACGCCGGGTCACACAGACACAGACACAGGTCAGAGCCCGAGGCAGCACCAGCCAGACACGCCGGGTCACACACAGACACAGGTCAGAGCCTGAGTCAGTGTCAGCCAGACACGCCGGGTCACACAGACACAGACACAGGTCAGAGCCTGAGGCAGCGTCAGCCAGACACGCCGGGTCACACAGACACAGGTCAGAGCCTGAGGCAGCGTCAGCCAGACACGCCGGGTCACACAGACACAGACACAGGTCAGAGCCTGAGGCAGCGTCAGCCAGACACGCCGGGTCACACACAGACACAGGTCAGAGCCTGAGGCAGCGTCAGCCAGACACACCGGGTCACACACAGACACAGACACAGGTCAGAGCCTGAGGCAGCGTCAGCCAGACACGCCGGGTCACACACAGACACAGGTCAGAGCCTGAGGCAGCGTCAGTCAGACACGCCGGGTCACACAGACACAGACACAGGTCAGAGCCTGAGGCAGCTTCAGCCAGACACGCCGGGTCACACATACACAGACACATACACAGGTCAGATCCTGAGGCAGCGTCAGCCAGACACGCCGGGTCACACACAGTCACAGGCACAGACACAGGTCAGAGCCTGAGGCAGCGTCAGCCAGACACGCCGGGTCACACAGACACAGGTCAGAGCCTGAGGCAGTGTCAGCCAGACACGCCGGGTCACACAGACACAGACACAGACACAGGTCAGAGCCTGAGGCAGCACCAGCCAGACACGCCGGGTCACACACAGACACAGGTCAGAGCCTGAGGCAGTGTCAGCCAGACACGCCGGGTCACACAGACACAGACACAGGTCAGAGCCTGAGGCAGCGTCAGCCAAACACGCCGGGTCACACAGACACAGGTCAGAGCCTGAGGCAGCGTCAGCCAGACACGCCGGGTCACACAGACACAGACACAGGTCAGAGCCTGAGGCAGCGTCAGCCAGACACGCCGGGTCACACACAGACACAGGTCAGAGCCTGAGGCAGCGTCAGCCAGACACACCGGGTCACACACAGACACAGACACAGGTCAGAGCCTGAGGCAGCGTCAGCCAGACACGCCGGGTCACACACAGACACAGGTCAGAGCCTGAGGCAGCGTCAGCCAGACACGCCGGGTCACACAGACACAGGTCAGAGCCTGAGGCAGCGTCAGCCAGACACGCCGGGTCACACATACACAGACACATACACAGGTCAGAGCCTGAGGCAGCGTCAGACAGACACGCCGGGTCACACACAGGCACAGACACAGGTCAGAGCCTGAGGCAGTGTCAGCCAGACACGCCGGGTCACACAGACACAGACACAGGTCAGAGCCTGAGGCAGCGTCAGCCAGACACGCCGGGTCACACACAGACACAGGTCAGAGCCTGAGGCAGCGTCAGACAGACACGCCGGGTCACACACAGGCACAGACACAGGTCAGAGCCTGAGGCAGCGTCAGCCAGACACGCCGGGTCACACAGACACAGGTCAGAGCCTGAGGCAGCGTCAGCCAGACACGCCGGGTCACACACAGACACAGGTCAGAGCCTGAGGCAGCGTCAGACAGACACGCCGGGTCACACACAGGCACAGACACAGGTCAGAGCCTGAGGCAGCGTCAGCCAGACACGCCGGGTCACACAGACACAGGTCAGAGCCTGAGGCAGCGTCAGCCAGACACGCCGGGTCACACATACACAGACACATACACAGGTCAGAGCCTGAGGCAGCGTCAGACAGACACGCCGGGTCACACACAGGCACAGACACAGGTCAGAGCCTGAGGCAGTGTCAGCCAGACACGCCGGGTCACACAGACACAGACACAGGTCAGAGCCTGAGGCAGCGTCAGCCAGACACGCCGGGTCACACACAGACACAGGTCAGAGCCTGAGGCAGCGTCAGACAGACACGCCGGGTCACACACAGGCACAGACACAGGTCAGAGCCTGAGGCAGTGTCAGCCAGACACGCCGGGTCACACAGACACAGACACAGGTCAGAGCCTGAGGCAGCGTCAGCCAGACACGCCGGGTCACACAGACACAGGTCAGAGCCTGAGGCAGCGTCAGCCAGACACGCCGGGTCACACAGACACAGGTCAGAGCCTGAGGCAGTGTCAGCCAGACACGCCGGGTCACACAGACACAGACACAGGTCAGAGCCTGAGGCAGCGTCAGCCAGACACGCCGGGTCACACAGACACAGGTCAGAGCCTGAGGCAGCGTCAGCCAGACACGCCGGGTCACACACAAACACAGTTCAGAGCCTGAGGCAGCGTCAGCCAGACACACCGGGTCACACACAGACACAGACACAGGTCAGAGCCTGAGGCAGCGTCAGCCAGACACGCCGGGTCACACACAAACACAGTTCAGAGCCTGAGGCAGCGTCAGCCAGACACACCGGGTCACACACAGACACAGACACAGGTCAGAGCCTGAGGCAGCGTCAGCCAGACACGCCGAGTCACACAGACACAGACACATACACAGGTCAGAGCCTGAGGCAGCGTCAGACAGACACGCCGGGTCACACACAGGCACAGACACAGGTCAGAGCCTGAGGCAGTGTCAGCCAGACACGCCGGGTCACACAGACACAGACACAGGTCAGAGCCTGAGGCAGCGTCAGCCAGACACGCCGGGTCACACAGACACAGGTCAGAGCCTGAGGCAGCGTCAGCCAGACACGCCGGGTCACACACAAACACAGTTCAGAGCCTGAGGCAGCGTCAGCCAGACACACCGGGTCACACACAGACACAGACACAGGTCAGAGCCTGAGGCAGCGTCAGCCAGACACGCCGGGTCACACACAGACACAGACACAGGTCAGAGCCTGAGGCAGCGTCAGCCAGACACGCCGGGTCACACAGACACAGACACAGGTCAGAGCCTGAGACAGCGTCAGCCAGACACGCCGGGTCACACAGGCACAGACACAGGTCAGAGCCTGAGGCAGCGTCAGCCAGACACGCCGGGTCACACAGACACAGACACAGGTCAGAGCCTGAGGCAGCGTCAGCCAGACACGCCGGGTCACAGAGGCACAGACACAGGTCAGAGCCTGAGGCAACACCAGCCAGACACGCCGGGTCACACACAGACACAGACACAGACACAGATCAGAGCTTGAGGCAGCGTCAGCCAGACACGCCGGGTCACACACAGACACAGGTCAGAGCCTGAGGCAGCGTCAGCCAGACACGCCGGGTCACACAGACACAGACACAGGTCAGAGCCTGAGGCAGCACCAGCCAGACACGCCGGGTCACACACAGACACAGACACGGACACAGGTCAGAGCCTGAGGCAGCGTCAGCCAGACACGCCGGGTCACACACAGACACATACACAGGTCAGAGCCTGAGGCAGCAGCAGCCAGACACGCCGGGTCACACAGGCACAGACACAGGTCAGAGCCTGAGGCAGCGTCAGCCAGACACACCGGGTCACACAGACACAGGTCAGAGCCTGAGGCAGCGTCAGCCAGACACGCCGGGTCACACAGACACAGTTCAGAGCCTGAGGCAGCGTCAGCCAGACACACCGGGTCACACAGACACAGGTCAGAGCCTGAGGCAGCGTCAGCCAGACACGCCGGGTCACACAGACACAGGTCAGAGCCTGAGGCAGCGTCAGCCAGACACGCCGGGTCACACACAGACACAGGTCAGAGCCTGAGGCAGCGTCAGCCAGACACGCCGGGTCACACAGACACAGACACAGACACAGGTCAGAGCCTGAGGCAGCGTCAGCCAGACACGCCGGGTCACACAGACACAGACACAGGTCAGAGCTTGAGGCAGCTTCAGCCAGACACGCGGGTCACACAGACACAGACACAGGTCAGAGCCTGAGGCAGTGTCAGCCAGACACGCCGGGTCACACAGACACAGACACAGGTCAGAGCCTGAGGCAGCGTCAGCCAGACACGCCGGGTCACACAGACACAGGTCAGAGCCTGAGGCAGCGTCAGCCAGACACACCGGGTCACACAGACACAGGTCAGAGCCTGAGGCAGCGTCAGCCAGACACGCCGGGTCACACAGACACAGACACAGGTCAGAGCCTGAGGCAGCGTCAGCCAGACACGCCGGGTCACACACAGACACAGACACAGGTCAGAGCCTGAGGCAGCGTCAGCCAGACACGCCGGGTCACACAGACACAGGTCAGAGCCTGAGGCAGCGTCAGCCAGACACGCCGGGTCACACACAGACACATACACAGGTCAGGGCCTGAAGCAGCGTCAGCCAGACACGCCGGGTCACACAGACACAGGTCAGAGCCTGAGGCAGCGTCAGCCAGACACGCCGGGTCACACACAGACACAGACACAGGTCAGAGCCTGAGGCAGCGTCAGCCAGACACGCCGGGTCACACAGACACAGGTCAGAGCCTGAGGCAGCGTCATCCAGACACGCCGGGTCACACACAGACACATACACAGGTCAGAGCCTGAGGCAGCGTCAGCCAGACACGCCGGGTCACACAGACACAGGTCAGAGCCTGAGGCAGCGTCAGCCAGACACGCCGGGTAACACAGACACAGACACAGGTCAGAGCCTGAGGCAGCGTCAGCCAGACACGCCAGGTCACACAGACACAGACACAGGTCAGAGCCTGAGGCAGCGTCAGCCAGACACGCCGGGTCACACAAACACAGACACAGGTCAGAGCCTGAGGCAGCGTCAGCCAGACACGCCAGGTCACACAGACACAGACACAGGTCAGAGCCTGAGGCAGCGTCAGCCAGACACGCCGGGTCACACAGACACAGGTCAGAGCCTGAGGCAGCGTCAGCCAGACACGCCGGGTCACACACAGACACAGGTCAGAGCCTGAGGCAGCACCAGCCAGACACGCCGGGTCACACAGACACAGACACAGGTCAGAGCCTGAGGCAGCGTCAGCCAGACACGCCGGGTCACACACAGACACAGGTCAGAGCCTGAGGCAGCACCAGCCAGACACGACAGGTCACACAGACACAGGTCAGAGCCTGAGGCAGCGTCAGCCAGACACGCCGGGTCACACAGACACAGACACAGGTCAGAGCCTGAGGCAGCGTCAGCCAGACACGCCGGGTCACACACAGACACAGGTCAGAGCCTGAGGCAGCACCAGCCAGACACGCCGGGTCACACAGACACAGACACAGGTCAGAGCCTGAGGCAGCGTCAGCCAGACACGCCGGGTCACACAGACACAGACACAGGTCAGAGCCTGAGGCAGTGTCATCCAGACACGCCGGGTCACACAGACACAGACACAGGTCAGAGCCTGAGGCAGCACCAGCCAGACACGCCGGGTCACACAGGCACAGACACAGGTCAGAGCCTGAGGCAGCGTCAGCCAGACACGCCGGGTCACACAGACACAGACACAGGTCAGAGCCTGAGGCAGTGTCAGCCAGACACGCCGGGTCACACAGACACATACACAGGTCAGAGCCTGAGGCAGCGTCAGCCAGACACGCCGGGTCACACAGACACAGGTCAGAGCCTGAGGCAGCGTCAGCCAGACACGCCGGGTCACACACAGACATACACAGGTCAGAGCCTGAGGCAGCGTCAGCCAGACACGCCGGGTCACACACAGACACAGGTCAGAGCCTGAGGCAGCGTCAGCCAGACACGCCGGGTCACACACAGACACAGGTCAGAGCCTGAGGCAGCACCAGCCAGACACGCCGGGTCACACAGACACAGACACAGGTCAGAGCTTGAGGCAGCGTCAGCCAGACACGCCGGGTCACACAGGCACAGACACAGGTCAGAGCCTGAGGCAGCGTCAGCCAGACACGCCGGGTCACACACAGACACAGGTCAAAGCCTGAGGCAGCACCAGCCAGACACGCCGGGTCACACAGGCACAGACACAGGTCAGAGCCTGAGGCAGCGTCAGCCAGACACGCCGGGTCACACAGACACAGGTCAGAGCCTGAGGCAGCTTCAGCCAGACACGCCGGGTCACACAGACACAGACACAGGTCAGAGCCTGAGGCAGCGTCAGCCAGACACGCCGGGTCACACAGACACAGGTCAGAGCCTGAGGCAGCGTCAGCCAGACACGCCGGGTCACACAGACCCAGACACAGGTCAGAGCCTGAGGCAGCGTCAGCTAGACACGCCGGGTCACACACAGACACAGGTCAGAGCCTGAGGCAGCGTCAGCCAGACACACCGGGTCACACACAGACACAGCCACAGGTCAGAGCCTGAGGCAGCGTCAGCCAGACACGCCGGGTCACACAGACACAGGTCAGAGCCTGAGGCAGCGTCAGCCAGACACGCCGGGTCACACAGACACAGACACAGGTCAGAGCCTGAGGCAGCGTCAGCCAGACACGCCGGGTCACACACAGACACAGGTCAGAGCCTGAGGCAGTGTCAGCCAGACACGCCGGGTCACACACAGACACAGGTCAGAGCCTCAGGCAGCGTCAGCCAGACACGCCGGGTCACACAGACACAGACACATACACAGGTCAGAGCCTGAGGCAGCGTCAGCCAGACACGCCGGGTCACACAGACACAGACACAGGTCAGAGCCTGAGGCAGCGTCAGCCAGACACGCCGGGTCACACAGGCACAGACACAGGTCAGAGCCTGAGGCAGCGTCAGCCAGACACGCCGGGTCACACAGACACAGACACAGGTCAGAGCCTGAGGCAGCGTCAGCCAGACACGCCGGGTCACACAGACACAGACACAGGTCAGAGCCTGAGGCAGCGTCAGCCAGACACGCCGGGTCACACAGACACAGGTCAGAGCCTGAGGCAGCGTCAGCCAGACACGCCGGGTCACACACAGACACAGACACAGGTCAGAGCCTGAGGCAGCGTCAGCCAGACACGCCGGGTCACACACAGACACAGACACAGGTCAGAGCCTGAGGCAGCGTCAGCCAGACACGCCGGGTCACACAGACACAGGTCAGAGCCTGAGGCAGCGTCAGCCAGACACGACGGGTCACACATACACAGACACAGGTCAGAGCCTGAGGCAGCGTCAGCCAGACACGCCGGGTCACACACAGACACAGACACAGGTCAGAGCCTGAGGCAGCGTCAGCCAGACACGCCGGGTCACACAGACACAGACACAGGTCAGAGCCTGAGGCAGCACCAGCCAGACACGCCGGGTCACACAGACACAGACACAGGTCAGAGCCTGAGGCAGCGTCAGCCAGACACGCCGGGTCACACAGACACAGGTCAGAGCCTGAGGCAGCACCAGCCAGACACGCCGGGTCACACACAGACACAGGTCAGAGCCTGAGGCAGCGTCAGCCAGACACGCCGGGTCACACAGACACAGATACAGACACAGGTCAGAGCCTGAGGCAGCGTCAGCCAGACACGTCGGGTCACACACAGACACAGGTCAGAGCAGCGTCAGCCAGACACGCCGGGTCACACAGACACAGGTCAGAGCCTGAGGCAGCGTCAGCCAGACACGCCGGGTCACACACAGACAGACACAGGTCAGAGCCTGAGGCAGCGTCAGCCAGACACGCCGGGTCACACAGACACATACACAGGTCAGAGCCTGAGGCAGCGTCAGCCAGACACGCCGGGTCACACACAGACAGACACAGGTCAGAGCCTGAGGCAGCGTCAGCCAGACACGCCGGGTCACACAGACACATACACAGGTCAGAGCCTGAGGCAGTGTCAGCCAGACACGCCGGGTCACACAGACACAGACACAGGTCAGAGCCTGAGGTAGCGTCAGCCAGACACGCCGGGTCACACAGACACAGACACAGGTCAGAGCCTGAGGCAGTGTGAGCCAGACACGCCGGGTCACACACAGACAGATACAGGTCAGAGCCTGAGGCAGCGTCAGCCAGACACGCCGGGTCACACACAGACACAGGTCAGAGCCTGATGCAGTGTCAGCCAGACACGCCGGGTCACACAGACACAGACACAGGTCAGAGCCTGAGGCAGTGTCAGCCAGACACGCCGGGTCACACAGACACAGACACAGGTCAGAGCCTGAGGCAGCGTCAGCCAGACACGCCGGGTCACACACAGACACAGGTCAGAGCCTGAGGCAGCGTCAGCCAGACACGCCGGGTCACACACAGACAGACACAGGTCAGAGCCTGAGGCAGCGTCAGCCAGACACGCCGGGTCACACAGACACAGACACAGGTCAGAGCCTGAGGCAGCGTCAGCCAGACACGCCGGGTCACACAGACACAGACACAGGTCAGAGCCTGAGGCAGCGTCAGCCAGACACGCCGGGTCACACACAGACACAGGTCAGAGCCTGAGGCAGCGTCAGCCAGACACGCCGGGTCACACAGACACAGACACAGGTCAGAGCCTGAGGCAGCGTCAGCCAGACACGCTGGGTCACACAGGCACAGACACAGGTCAGAGCCTGAGGCAGCGTCAGCCAGACACGCCGGGTCACACACAGACACAGGTCAGAGCCTGAGGCAGCGTCAGCCAGACACGCCGGGTCACACATACACAGATACAGGTCAGAGCCTGAGGCAGCGTCAGCCAGACACGCCGGGTCACACACATACACAGATACAGGTCAGAGCCTGAGGCAGCGTCAGCCAGACACGCCGCGTCACACACAGACACAGGTCAGAGCCTGAGGCAGCGTCAGCCAGACACGCCGGGTCACACAGACACAGACACAGGTCAGAGCCTGAGGCAGCGTCAGCCAGACACGCCGGGTCACACACAGACACAGGTCAGAGCCTGAGGCAGCGTCAGCCAGACACGCCGGGTCACACACAGGCACAGACACAGGTCAGAGCCTGAGGCAGCGTCAGCCAGACACGCCGGGTCACACACAGACACAGGTCAGAGCCTGAGGCAGCGTCAGCCAGACACGCCAGGTCACACAGGCACAGACACATACACAGGTCAGAGCCTGAGGCAGCTTCAGCCAGACACGCCGGGTCACACAGACACAGACACAGGTCAGAGCCTGAGGCAGCGTCAGCCAGACACGCCGGGTCACACAGACATAGGTCAGAGCCTGAGGCAGCACCAGCCAGACACGCCGGGTCACACAGACACAGACACAGGTCAGAGCCTGAGGCAGCACCAGCCAGACACGCCGGGTCACACAGACACAGGTCAGAGCCTGAGGCAGCACCAGCCAGACACGCCGGGTCACACACAGGCACAGACACAGGTCAGAGCCTGAGGCAGCACCAGCCAGACACGCCGGGTCACGCAGACACAGGTCAGAGCCTGAGGCAGCACCAGCCAGACACGCCGGGTCACACAGACACAGGTCAGAGCCTGAGGCAGCGTCAGCCAGACACGCCGGGTCACACAGACACAGACACAGGTCAGAGCCTGAGGCAGCACCAGCCAGACACGCCGGGTCACACACAGACACAGGTCAGAGCCTGAGGCAGTGTCAGCCAGACACGCTGGGTCACACAGACACAGACACAGGTCAGAGCCTGAGGCAGCGTCAGCCAGACACGCCGGGTCACACAGACACAGACACAGACACAGGTCAGAGCCTGAGGCAGCACCAGCCAGACACGCCTGGTCACACACAGACACAGGTCAGAGCCTGAGGCAGCGTCAGCCAGACACGCCGGGTCACACACAGACACAGACACAGGTCAGAGCCTGAGGCAGCGTCAGCCAGACACGCCGGGTCACACACAGACACAGGTCAGAGCCTGAGGCAGCGTCAGCCAGACACGCCGGGTCACACACAGACACAGGTCAGAGCCTGAGGCAGCGTCAGCCAGACACGCCGGGTCACACAGACACAGGTCAGAGCCTGAGGCAGTGTCAGCCAGACACGCCGGGTCACACAGACACAGACACAGGTCAGAGCCTGAGGCAGTGTCAGCCAGACACGCCGGGTCACACAGACACAGACACAGGTCAGAGCCTGAGGCAGCGTCAGCCAGATACGCCGGGTCACACACAGACACAGGTCAGAGCCTGAGGCAGCGTCAGCCAGACACGCCGGGTCACACCCAGACACAGGTCAGAGCCTGAGGCAGCGTCAGCCAGACACGGCGGGTCACACAGACACAGACACAGGTCAGAGCCTGAGGCAGCGTCAGCCAGACACGCCGGGTCACACAGACACAGGTCAGAGCCTGAGGCAGCGTCAGCCAGACACGGCGGGTCACACAGACACAGACACAGGTCAGAGCCTGAGGCAGTGTCAGCCAGACACGCCGGGTCACACAGACACATACACAGGTCAGAGCCTGAGGCAGCGTCAGCCAGACACGCCGGGTCACACCCAGACACAGGTCAGAGCCTGAGGAAGCGTCAGCCAGAAACGGCGGGTCACACAGACACAGACACAGGTCAGAGCCTGAGGCAGCGTCAGCCAGACACGCCGGGTCACACAGACACAGACACAGACACAGGTCAGAGCCTGAGGCAGCGTCAGCCAGACACGCCGGGTCACACAGACACATACACAGGTCAGAGCCTGAGGCAGCGTCAGCCAGACACGCCGGGTCACACAGACACAGACATAGGTCAGAGCCTGAGGCAGCGTCAGCCAGACACGCCGGGTCACACAGACACAGACACAGGTCAGAGCCTGAGGCAGCGTCAGCCAGACACGCCGGGTCACACAGACACAGGTCAGAGCCTGAGGCAGCGTCAGCCAGACACGCCGGGTCACACAGGCACAGACACAGGTCAGAGCCTGAGGCAGCGTCAGCCAGACACGCCGGGTCACACAGACACAGACACAGGTCAGAGCCTGAGGCAGCTTCAGCCAGACACGCCGGGTCACACATACACAGACACATACACAGGTCAGAGCCTGAGGCAGCGTCAGCCAGACACGCCGGGTCACACACAGACACAGGCACAGACACAGGTCAGAGCCTGAGGCAGCGTCAGCCAGACACACCGGGTCACACAGACACAGGTCAGAGCCTGAGGCAGCGTCAGCCAGACACGCCGGGTCACACACAGACACAGGTCAGAGCCTGAGGCAGCGTCAGCCAGACACACCGGGTCACACACAGACACAGACACAGGTCAGAGCCTGAGGCAGTGTCAGCCAGACACGCCGGGTCACACAGACACAGACACAGACACAGGTCAGAGCCCGAGGCAGCACCAGCCAGACACGCCGGGTCACACACAGACACAGGTCAGAGCCTGAGACAGTGTCAGCCAGACACGCCGGGTCACACAGACACAGACACAGGTCAGAGCCTGAGGCAGCGTCAGCCAGACACGCCGGGTCACACAGACACAGGTCAGAGCCTGAGGCAGCGTCAGCCAGACACGCCGGGTCACACAGACACAGGTCAGAGCCTGAGGCAGCGTCAGCCAGACACGCCGGGTCACACAGACACAGACACAGGTCAGAGCCTGAGGCAGCGTCAGCCAGACACGCCGGGTCACACAGACACAGACACAGGTCAGAGCCTGAGGCAGCGTCAGCCAGACACGCCGGGTCACACAGACACAGACACAGGTCAGAGCCTGAGGCAGTGTCAGCCCGACACGCCGGGTCACACAGACACAGGTCAGAGCATGAGGCAGCGTCAGCCAGACACTCCGGGTCACACACAGACACAGACACAGGTCAGAGCCTGAGGCAGCGTCAGCCAGACACGCCGGGTCACACACAGACACAGACACAGGTCAGAGCCTGAGGCAGCGTCAGCCAGACACGCCGGGTCACACAGACACAGGTCAGAGCCTGAGGCAGCGTCAGCCAGACACGACGGGTCACACATACACAGACACAGGTCAGAGCCTGAGGCAGCGTCAGCCAGACACGCCGGGTCACACACAGACACAGACACAGGTCAGAGCCTGAGGCAGCGTCAGCCAGACACGCCGGGTCACACAGACACAGACACAGGTCAGAGCCTGAGGCAGCACCAGCCAGACACGCCGGGTCACACAGACACAGACACAGGTCAGAGCCTGAGGCAGCGTCAGCCAGACACGCCGGGTCACACAGACACAGGTCAGAGCCTGAGGCAGCACCAGCCAGACACGCCGGGTCACACACAGACACAGGTCAGAGCCTGAGGCAGCGTCAGCCAGACACGCCGGGTCACACACAGACAGACACAGGTCAGAGCCTGAGGCAGCGTCAGCCAGACACGCCGGGTCACACAGACACATACACAGGTCAGAGCCTGAGGCAGCGTCAGCCAGACACGCCGGGTCACACACAGACAGACACAGGTCAGAGCCTGAGGCAGCGTCAGCCAGACACGCCGGGTCACACAGACACATACACAGGTCAGAGCCTGAGGCAGTGTCAGCCAGACACGCCGGGTCACACAGACACAGACACAGGTCAGAGCCTGAGGCAGCGTCAGCCAGATACGCCGGGTCACACAGACACAGACACAGGTCAGAGCCTGAGGCAGTGTGAGCCAGACACGCCGGGTCACACACAGACAGATACAGGTCAGAGCCTGAGGCAGCGTCAGCCAGACACGCCGGGTCACACACAGACACAGGTCAGAGCCTGATGCAGTGTCAGCCAGACACGCCGGGTCACACAGACACAGACACAGGTCAGAGCCTGAGGCAGTGTCAGCCAGACACGCCGGGTCACACAGACACAGACACAGGTCAGAGCCTGAGGCAGCGTCAGCCAGACACGCCGGGTCACACACAGACACAGGTCAGAGCCTGAGGCAGCGTCAGCCAGACACGCCGGGTCACACACAGACAGACACAGGTCAGAGCCTGAGGCAGCGTCAGCCAGACACGCCGGGTCACACAGACACAGACACAGGTCAGAGCCTGAGGCAGCGTCAGCCAGACACGCCGGGTCACACAGACACAGACACAGGTCAGAGCCTGAGGCAGCGTCAGCCAGACACGCCGGGTCACACACAGACACAGGTCAGATCCTGAGGCAGCGTCAGCCAGACACGCCGGGTCACACAGACACAGACACAGGTCAGAGCCTGAGGCAGCGTCAGCCAGACACGCCGGGTCACACACAGACACAGGTCAGAGCCTGAGGCAGCGTCAGCCAGACACGCCGGGTCACACACAGACACAGGTCAGAGCCTGAGGCAGCGTCAGCCAGACACGCCGGGTCACACATACACAGATACAGGTCAGAGCCTGAGGCAGCGTCAGCCAGACACGCCGGGTCACACACATACACAGATACAGGTCAGAGCCTGAGGCAGCGTCAGCCAGACACGCCGGGTCACACACAGACACAGGTCAGAGCCTGAGGCAGCGTCAGCCAGACACGCCGGGTCACACAGACACAGACACAGGTCAGAGCCTGAGGCAGCGTCAGCCAGACACGCCGGGTCACACACAGACACAGGTCAGAGCCTGAGGCAGCGTCAGCCAGACACGCCGGGTCACACACAGGCACAGACACAGGTCAGAGCCTGAGGCAGCGTCAGCCAGACACGCCGGGTCACACACAGACACAGGTCAGAGCCTGAGGCAGCGTCAGCCAGACACGCCAGGTCACACAGGCACAGACACAGACACAGGTCAGAGCCTGAGGCAGCTTCAGCCAGACACGCCGGGTCACACAGACACAGACACAGGTCAGAGCCTGAGGCAGCGTCAGCCAGACACGCCGGGTCACACAGACATAGGTCAGAGCCTGAGGCAGCACCAGCCAGACACGCCGGGTCACACAGACACAGACACAGGTCAGAGCCTGAGGCAGCACCAGCCAGACACGCCGGGTCACACAGACACAGGTCAGAGCCTGAGGCAGCACCAGCCAGACACGCCGGGTCACACACAGGCACAGACACAGGTCAGAGCCTGAGGCAGCACCAGCCAGACACGCCGGGTCACGCAGACACAGGTCAGAGCCTGAGGCAGCACCAGCCAGACACGCCGGGTTACACAGACACAGACACAGGTCAGAGCCTGAGGCAGCGTCAGCCAGACACGCCGGGTCACACAGACACAGACACAGGTCAGAGCCTGAGGCAGCGTCAGCCAGACACGCCGGGTCACACAGACACAGGTCAGAGCCTGAGGCAGCGTCAGCCAGACACGCCGGGTCACACAGGCACAGACACAGGTCAGAGCCTGAGGCAGCGTCAGCTAGACACGCCGGGTCACACAGACACAGACACAGGTCAGAGCCTGAGGCAGCTTCAGCCAGACACGCCGGGTCACACATACACAGACACATACACAGGTCAGAGCCTGAGGCAGCGTCAGCCAGACACGCCGGGTCACACACAGACACAGGCACAGACACAGGTCAGAGCCTGAGGCAGCGTCAGCCAGACACGCCGGGTCACACAGACACAGGTCAGAGCCTGAGGCAGCGTCAGCCAGACACGCCGGGTCACACACAGACACAGGTCAGAGCCTGAGGCAGCGTCAGCCAGACACACCGGGTCACACACAGACACAGACACAGGTCAGAGCCTGAGGCAGTGTCATCCAGACACGCCGGGTCACACAGACACAGACACAGGTCAGAGCCCGAGGCAGCACCAGCCAGACACGCCGGGTCACACACAGACACAGGTCAGAGCCTGAGTCAGTGTCAGCCAGACACGCCGGGTCACACAGACACAGACACAGGTCAGAGCCTGAGGCAGCGTCAGCCAGACACGCCGGGTCACACAGACACAGGTCAGAGCCTGAGGCAGCGTCAGCCAGACACGCCGGGTCACACAGACACAGACACAGGTCAGAGCCTGAGGCAGCGTCAGCCAGACACGCCGGGTCACACACAGACACAGGTCAGAGCCTGAGGCAGCGTCAGCCAGACACACCGGGTCACACACAGACACAGACACAGGTCAGAGCCTGAGGCAGCGTCAGCCAGACACGCCGGGTCACACACAGACACAGGTCAGAGCCTGAGGCAGCGTCAGTCAGACACGCCGGGTCACACAGACACAGACACAGGTCAGAGCCTGAGGCAGCTTCAGCCAGACACGCCGGGTCACACATACACAGACACATACACAGGTCAGATCCTGAGGCAGCGTCAGCCAGACACGCCGGGTCACACACAGTCACAGGCACAGACACAGGTCAGAGCCTGAGGCAGCGTCAGCCAGACACGCCGGGTCACACAGACACAGGTCAGAGCCTGAGGCAGTGTCAGCCAGACACGCCGGGTCACACAGACACAGACACAGACACAGGTCAGAGCCTGAGGCAGCACCAGCCAGACACGCCGGGTCACACACAGACACAGGTCAGAGCCTGAGGCAGTGTCAGCCAGACACGCCGGGTCACACAGACACAGACACAGGTCAGAGCCTGAGGCAGCGTCAGCCAAACACGCCGGGTCACACAGACACAGGTCAGAGCCTGAGGCAGCGTCAGCCAGACACGCCGGGTCACACAGACACAGACACAGGTCAGA
Source organism: Chirona hameri (assembly GCA_036785665.1). NCBI lineage: Eukaryota > Metazoa > Arthropoda > Thecostraca > Balanomorpha > Balanidae > Chirona > Chirona hameri. The sequence goes on from JAXIVJ010000081.1 coordinate 179,482, forward strand.
GCCTGAGGCAGCGTCAGCCAGACACGCCGGGTCACACACAGACACAGGTCAGAGCCTGAGGCAGCGTCAGCCAGACACACCGGGTCACACACAGACACAGACACAGGTCAGAGCCTGAGGCAGCGTCAGCCAGACACGCCGGGTCACACACAGACACAGGTCAGAGCCTGAGGCAGCGTCAGCCAGACACGCCGGGTCACACAGACACAGGTCAGAGCCTGAGGCAGCGTCAGCCAGACACGCCGGGTCACACATACACAGACACATACACAGGTCAGAGCCTGAGGCAGCGTCAGACAGACACGCCGGGTCACACACAGGCACAGACACAGGTCAGAGCCTGAGGCAGTGTCAGCCAGACACGCCGGGTCACACAGACACAGACACAGGTCAGAGCCTGAGGCAGCGTCAGCCAGACACGCCGGGTCACACACAGACACAGGTCAGAGCCTGAGGCAGCGTCAGACAGACACGCCGGGTCACACACAGGCACAGACACAGGTCAGAGCCTGAGGCAGCGTCAGCCAGACACGCCGGGTCACACAGACACAGGTCAGAGCCTGAGGCAGCGTCAGCCAGACACGCCGGGTCACACACAGACACAGGTCAGAGCCTGAGGCAGCGTCAGACAGACACGCCGGGTCACACACAGGCACAGACACAGGTCAGAGCCTGAGGCAGCGTCAGCCAGACACGCCGGGTCACACAGACACAGGTCAGAGCCTGAGGCAGCGTCAGCCAGACACGCCGGGTCACACATACACAGACACATACACAGGTCAGAGCCTGAGGCAGCGTCAGACAGACACGCCGGGTCACACACAGGCACAGACACAGGTCAGAGCCTGAGGCAGTGTCAGCCAGACACGCCGGGTCACACAGACACAGACACAGGTCAGAGCCTGAGGCAGCGTCAGCCAGACACGCCGGGTCACACACAGACACAGGTCAGAGCCTGAGGCAGCGTCAGACAGACACGCCGGGTCACACACAGGCACAGACACAGGTCAGAGCCTGAGGCAGTGTCAGCCAGACACGCCGGGTCACACAGACACAGACACAGGTCAGAGCCTGAGGCAGCGTCAGCCAGACACGCCGGGTCACACAGACACAGGTCAGAGCCTGAGGCAGCGTCAGCCAGACACGCCGGGTCACACAGACACAGGTCAGAGCCTGAGGCAGTGTCAGCCAGACACGCCGGGTCACACAGACACAGACACAGGTCAGAGCCTGAGGCAGCGTCAGCCAGACACGCCGGGTCACACAGACACAGGTCAGAGCCTGAGGCAGCGTCAGCCAGACACGCCGGGTCACACACAAACACAGTTCAGAGCCTGAGGCAGCGTCAGCCAGACACACCGGGTCACACACAGACACAGACACAGGTCAGAGCCTGAGGCAGCGTCAGCCAGACACGCCGGGTCACACACAAACACAGTTCAGAGCCTGAGGCAGCGTCAGCCAGACACACCGGGTCACACACAGACACAGACACAGGTCAGAGCCTGAGGCAGCGTCAGCCAGACACGCCGAGTCACACAGACACAGACACATACACAGGTCAGAGCCTGAGGCAGCGTCAGACAGACACGCCGGGTCACACACAGGCACAGACACAGGTCAGAGCCTGAGGCAGTGTCAGCCAGACACGCCGGGTCACACAGACACAGACACAGGTCAGAGCCTGAGGCAGCGTCAGCCAGACACGCCGGGTCACACAGACACAGGTCAGAGCCTGAGGCAGCGTCAGCCAGACACGCCGGGTCACACACAAACACAGTTCAGAGCCTGAGGCAGCGTCAGCCAGACACACCGGGTCACACACAGACACAGACACAGGTCAGAGCCTGAGGCAGCGTCAGCCAGACACGCCGGGTCACACACAGACACAGACACAGGTCAGAGCCTGAGGCAGCGTCAGCCAGACACGCCGGGTCACACAGACACAGACACAGGTCAGAGCCTGAGACAGCGTCAGCCAGACACGCCGGGTCACACAGGCACAGACACAGGTCAGAGCCTGAGGCAGCGTCAGCCAGACACGCCGGGTCACACAGACACAGACACAGGTCAGAGCCTGAGGCAGCGTCAGCCAGACACGCCGGGTCACAGAGGCACAGACACAGGTCAGAGCCTGAGGCAACACCAGCCAGACACGCCGGGTCACACACAGACACAGACACAGACACAGATCAGAGCTTGAGGCAGCGTCAGCCAGACACGCCGGGTCACACACAGACACAGGTCAGAGCCTGAGGCAGCGTCAGCCAGACACGCCGGGTCACACAGACACAGACACAGGTCAGAGCCTGAGGCAGCACCAGCCAGACACGCCGGGTCACACACAGACACAGACACGGACACAGGTCAGAGCCTGAGGCAGCGTCAGCCAGACACGCCGGGTCACACACAGACACATACACAGGTCAGAGCCTGAGGCAGCAGCAGCCAGACACGCCGGGTCACACAGGCACAGACACAGGTCAGAGCCTGAGGCAGCGTCAGCCAGACACACCGGGTCACACAGACACAGGTCAGAGCCTGAGGCAGCGTCAGCCAGACACGCCGGGTCACACAGACACAGGTCAGAGCCTGAGGCAGCGTCAGCCAGACACACCGGGTCACACAGACACAGGTCAGAGCCTGAGGCAGCGTCAGCCAGACACGCCGGGTCACACAGACACAGGTCAGAGCCTGAGGCAGCGTCAGCCAGACACGCCGGGTCACACACAGACACAGGTCAGAGCCTGAGGCAGCGTCAGCCAGACACGCCGGGTCACACAGACACAGACACAGACACAGGTCAGAGCCTGAGGCAGCGTCAGCCAGACACGCCGGGTCACACAGACACAGACACAGGTCAGAGCTTGAGGCAGCTTCAGCCAGACACGCGGGTCACACAGACACAGACACAAGTCAGAGCCTGAGGCAGTGTCAGCCAGACACGCCGGGTCACACAGACACAGACACAGGTCAGAGCCTGAGGCAGCGTCAGCCAGACACGCCGGGTCACACAGACACAGGTCAGAGCCTGAGGCAGCGTCAGCCAGACACACCGGGTCACACAGACACAGGTCAGAGCCTGAGGCAGCGTCAGCCAGACACGCCGGGTCACACAGACACAGACACAGGTCAGAGCCTGAGGCAGCGTCAGCCAGACACGCCGGGTCACACACAGACACAGACACAGGTCAGAGCCTGAGGCAGCGTCAGCCAGACACGCCGGGTCACACAGACACAGGTCAGAGCCTGAGGCAGCGTCAGCCAGACACGCCGGGTCACACACAGACACATACACAGGTCAGGGCCTGAAGCAGCGTCAGCCAGACACGCCGGGTCACACAGACACAGGTCAGAGCCTGAGGCAGCGTCAGCCAGACACGCCGGGTCACACACAGACACAGACACAGGTCAGAGCCTGAGGCAGCGTCAGCCAGACACGCCGGGTCACACAGACACAGGTCAGAGCCTGAGGCAGCGTCATCCAGACACGCCGGGTCACACACAGACACATACACAGGTCAGAGCCTGAGGCAGCGTCAGCCAGACACGCCGGGTCACACAGACACAGGTCAGAGCCTGAGGCAGCGTCAGCCAGACACGCCGGGTAACACAGACACAGACACAGGTCAGAGCCTGAGGCAGCGTCAGCCAGACACGCCAGGTCACACAGACACAGACACAGGTCAGAGCCTGAGGCAGCGTCAGCCAGACACGCCGGGTCACACAAACACAGACACAGGTCAGAGCCTGAGGCAGCGTCAGCCAGACACGCCAGGTCACACAGACACAGACACAGGTCAGAGCCTGAGGCAGCGTCAGCCAGACACGCCGGGTCACACAGACACAGGTCAGAGCCTGAGGCAGCGTCAGCCAGACACGCCGGGTCACACACAGACACAGGTCAGAGCCTGAGGCAGCACCAGCCAGACACGCCGGGTCACACAGACACAGACACAGGTCAGAGCCTGAGGCAGCGTCAGCCAGACACGCCGGGTCACACACAGACACAGGTCAGAGCCTGAGGCAGCACCAGCCAGACACGACAGGTCACACAGACACAGGTCAGAGCCTGAGGCAGCGTCAGCCAGACACGCCGGGTCACACAGACACAGACACAGGTCAGAGCCTGAGGCAGCGTCAGCCAGACACGCCGGGTCACACACAGACACAGGTCAGAGCCTGAGGCAGCACCAGCCAGACACGCCGGGTCACACAGACACAGACACAGGTCAGAGCCTGAGGCAGCGTCAGCCAGACACGCCGGGTCACACAGACACAGACACAGGTCAGAGCCTGAGGCAGTGTCATCCAGACACGCCGGGTCACACAGACACAGACACAGGTCAGAGCCTGAGGCAGCACCAGCCAGACACGCCGGGTCACACAGGCACAGCCACAGGTCAGAGCCTGAGGCAGCGTCAGCCAGACACGCCGGGTCACACAGACACAGACACAGGTCAGAGCCTGAGGCAGTGTCAGCCAGACACGCCGGGTCACACAGACACATACACAGGTCAGAGCCTGAGGCAGCGTCAGCCAGACACGCCGGGTCACACACAGGCACAGACACAGGTCAGAGCCTGAGGCAGCGTCAGCCAGACACGCCGGGTCACACACAGGCACAGACACAGGTCAGAGCCTGAGGCAGCGTCAGCCAGACACGCCGGGTCACACACAGACACAGGTCAGAGCCTGAGGAAGCGTCAGCCAGACACGCCGGGTCACAGACAGACACAGGCACAGACACAGGTCAGAGCCTGAGGCAGCGTCAGCCAGACACGCCGGGTCACACACAGACACAGGTCAGAGCCTGAGGCAGCGTCAGCCAGACACGCCGGGTCACACACAGACACAGGTCGGAGCCTGAGGCAGCGTCAGCCAGACACGCCGGGTCACACACAGACACAGGTCAGAGCCTGAGGCAGCGTCAGCTAGACACGCCGGGTCACACAGACACAGACACAGGTCAGAGCCTGAGGCAGCGTCAGCCAGACACGCCGGGTCACACAGGCACAGACACAGGTCAGAGCCTGAGGCAGCGTCAGCCAGACACGCCGGGTCACACACAGACAGATACAGGTCAGAGCCTGAGGCAGCGTCAGCCAGACACGCCGGGTCACACACAGACACATACACAGGTCAGAGCCTGAGGCAGCGTCAGCCAGACACGCCGGGTCACACACAGACATAGGTCAGAGCCTGAGGCGGCAGTGTCAGCCAGACACGCCGGGTCACACACAGACACAGACACATACACAGGTCAGAGCCTGAGGCAGCGTCAGCCAGACACGCCGGGTCACACAGACACAGACACAGACACAGGTCAGAGCCTGAGGCAGCGTCAGCCAGACACGTCGGGTCACACACAGACACAGGTCAGAGCAGCGTCAGCCAGACACGCCGGGTCACACAGACACAGGTCAGAGCCTGAGGCAGCGTCAGCCAGACACGCCGGGTCACACACAGACACAGACACAGGTCAGAGCTTGAGGCAGCGTCAGCCAGACACGCCGGGTCACACACAGACACAGGTCAGAGCCTGAGGCAGCACCAGCCAGACACGCCGGGTCACGCAGACACAGATCAGAGCCTGAGGCAGCGTCAGCCAGACACGCCGGGTCACACAGACACAGACACAGGTCAGAGCCTGAGGCCGCGTCAGCCAGACACGCCGGGTCACACACAGACACAGACACATACACAGGTTAGAGCCTGAGGCAGCGTCAGCCAGACACGCCGGGTCACACACAGACACAGGTCAGAGCCTGAGGCAGCGTCAGCCAGACACGCCAGGTCACACACATACAGACACAGGTCAGAGCCTGAGGCAGCACCAGCCAGACACGCCGGGTCACACACAGGCACGCACTGGCCCAGACCACAGACTCAGGCACAGCGCACAGGTGCATACGCGGTCAGGTTCACCATCAGGGACAGGGGACGTTCAGGCAGTATAATTCGGACGATAACAGTGTCTTTAAACTTTTCTAACGATGCAATCTCAATGCAGGGTGCAACATCTTATTGTAATTTCTTATTATACTGTTTGCGAGAAATTAAGTAGACTGCTAACCAACCGCTTCTCTTGCTCTTTATGTCGCCAGACGCCAACTACCGTCATACCTTCAAGAAATATGGTAAACATAAACTAACAGTCCTATAAACCACTAGATCACGTATATTCAGTTGTCACTGCTTAGTGTTTCATTCAGTATCCGGTATGCGTCCCTCCCTGCCATCGCTCGGCTGGGTCTTCTCACCGGCGCGCGCCTGCCCCACCCCTGACACTCACCCTTCACTCTGCGGCGCTTGCTGCGTCGCACCGGCTCGCCGTCTTTGTACCAGGTGACGGAGGGCGGTGGCCGGCCGGAGGCGCGGCACGGGATCCTCAGCTTGCCGCCAACCGCCACCGTCGGCTCCGGTAGGCTGATGCTGACCCGCACCGACACTGGGGGGCGAGAGGCGGAGCTGTCGGGCGTACCGACACTGGGGGCGAGAGGCGGAGCTGTAGGGCGCACCGACACTGGGGGCGAGAGGCGGAGCTGTCGGGCGTACCGACACTGGGGGGCGAGAGGCGGAGCTGTAGGGCGTACCGACACTGGGGGGGCGAGAGGCGGAGCTGTCGGGCGTACCGACACTGGGGGCGAGAGGCGGAGCTGTAGGGCGCACCGACACTGGGGGGAGGGGGGGGGGGCGAGAGGCGGAGCTGTCGGGCGCACCGACACGGGGGGAGGGGGCAAGAGGCGGAGCTGTCTGGCGCACCGACACTGGGGGCGAGAGGCGGAGCTGTAGGGCGTACCGACACTGGGGGCGAGAGGCGGAGCTGTCGGGCGTACCGACACTGGGGGGCGAGAGGCGGAGCTGTCGGGCACACCGACACTGGAGGCGAGAGGCGGACCTGTCGGGCGTACTGACACTGGAGGCGAGAGACGGAGCTGTCGGGCGTACCGACACTGGAGGCGAGAGGCGGAGCTGTAGGGCGTACCGACACTGGGGGGCGAGAGGCGGAGCTGTCGGGCGCACCGACACTGGGGGCGAGAGGCGGAGCTGTCGGGCGTACCGACACTGGGGAGGGGGGGCGAGAGGCGGAGCTGTAGGGCGTACCGACACTGGGGGCGAGAGGCGGAGCTGTCGGGCGTACCGACACTGGGGGGCGAGAGGCGAAGCTGCTGTCGGGCGTACCGACACTGGGGGCGAGAGGCGGAGCTGCTGTCGGGCGGCCGGAGCGGTGGACTGGCTGCAGGTTAGCGGTAACGTCAGATATATGGAACGAGATCACATGTCGCATTGATGAGTTGCGTTATAACCACACAGCGAAACGGCCAGGTTGTCACACCATAGACTGAAATAAATATATAATGTATTATTGCTGAAGAAGTCCGAGTCCAATTCGTATGAATCCATGCCGGTCACCGCTGTGTGCGTTTGGTGACTTAACCCGCGAGTTACTGGGGTATATTTCATAACGCGACTTACTGGGGGATATTGTTTTCCCCCCTTGGATCTCCGAAACTACTAAACCGAATGTAAAAATTCCAACGGCATTCGATAGCCCTGGGAAATTTATCGAGGGAAACATAATATTGTTGACCTCAGAGTCACCGATGACGTCACAGGTCAGGTCAAGTACAAAATGTTTGACCGTGTCAAAAGGTCTCGATGGATGGAATTGTCGCGCACAATTGCGATATTAAACGCATAAGCTGTCGCTAAATCGGTATGATTGGTGTGTCTGACACTTCTAAGTACCTTTCTAAGCTGTTTATGACATTGGGTCAGGTCAAGGTCATCCGAGGTCACGAAGTCAAACTGCAGATTACGGTAATTATTTTTTATGCATAGTAATGCTGTGAGAGGTGGTCGATTTTTGTCATTTAAAAGTCATAACTCAGTCATTTTTGAAGATATCGACTTCCAATTTGGTACACGTACTCACCGCACACGTCTCGATCACATATATTCCGGTTTTTGGATAATTATGATTTTTTCTTGACAATTTTGTAAAAACAAAACAAAATGTATTTGGATTTCTAAAAATTTTGAATAAAAAAACTCAAAAATCTGAGATAGCAGTTTGATAGCCCGGTCTATTGCCAGTAATTTTCTTTAAAACAATTGAGTTTATCTCAAACATCGTACCTTTGACAGGGTTTTCCGCAAACTATTATTTTGCAACAAAAACCGAAGAACATGACATCACTCTGACGTCATTTTCGGTTGACCTATCATAACCTAATATTTTTCCTTTTGCCAACATGTGTAGAATTGATGTGAGAAAAGGTACTGCAAGTTCGGTGACGATACCTGTAATCGTTTATGAGTTATTGCAAAATAACGGGAGGGGGGGGGGGCAAAAAATAGCTCCCCCAGTAAGTCGCGGGTTAAAAGATGACAGATTAGGTATACGGTGATGCATCTCTTAGCCAGGTATTCCGACTCTGATACTGTTCCCATTCCGATGTCGTGGCAGCATTTCAGTGCAAGCGTTGGTATCGGTCGAAGATAGGAACACTGATCCGTCTTACCTGTCCCGGGCGGCCGGGCGTACTCCGGACTGTACGGCGTCTGTCCAGGCCGACGGGCCGGGAAGGGCCTCTCACCACCCTCCTCTGCCTCCTTCTCCACCCCCTCCGCTCCCTCCGGTCCCTCCGCTCCCTCCGGTCCCTGCGGCAGCTCCGGCCGCTCCGCAGGCGTCTGCGTCGGACGGACATTCACCACAAACCGCAGGAATGGCCAGAGCAGCGGCGGCGCGGCGTCCACGGGGCCGTAGGCTCGCAGCACGGCCCTCCAGCTGGCCGGCCGGCCGCGGCCATTGTACGCCTGACACGTGTAGGCGCCCAGGTCTGGCAGGCGGACCAGGGCCACGCGCAGCCGTCCGTGCCGCTGCTGCTGGTACTGGCCGGAGGATCGCGGCAGCAGCCGGCGGTCCCGCCACCAGGTGATGACCGGACGAGGCCAGCCGTACGCGTGGCAACGGATGAATGCCGGACCACCCAGGTCGACGATCGCTAGCTCCTCCTCGGGGGGACTCAGAACCTGGACAGCAGACGGCTCCGGATCTGTCCAGGGAGACAGGCGTCATGTCGGGTCAGGCGTCAGAGCAGGACCGGGTACAAATACAGTGCGGCTGTATACTGTAATTCAACATGTCAAAGTATTTCAATTAAATTTGTATATGTTGCTGTAGCGATTCGTTCAACTTGAAAGGGAACGCCAATAACAACGACTGTTGACGAAACAAAGTTCGCAAAGCCAAAGTTTTAAATATTATTAGCAGACATCGAACAACGCAGCATCAGCAGTTTTGTCAGCTGTCCGGGCCGGGAGAGGACACGGACAGTATATCTGAGTTACCGGTGACGTTCAGCGTCATGGTTCCGGTCCGGGAGAGGACACGGACAGTATATCTGAGTTACCGGTGACGTTCAGCGTCATGGTGCGACTGTCGGGCGCCGCTCTGTAGTTATCTGCCGAACACGTGTAGTCCCCGGCGTCCTCTGGCGTCACGCCGACAAGCTGCAGTGAGTCGCCGTCCAGCCGGTACCGGCCGAGGCGAGGGTTCAGCTGTAGGGGAGAACCCGTCACAGTATGCTCGGTGTAGGGGGAGAACCCGTCACAGTGTGCTCGGTGGACTGTGGGATAGAGGACAAGCGGGGCAACCGGAGGTAAACTATGTTCAAAATGGGCGTATTTGATAGCGCATACCGCGTTAGATCGCTTAATTGGGGACACCAGATGAAGTAAGTGAACGAAATTGTTGCTAATACGCTACGCGAACGAAAAATGTCAACCCAATGACGAGGTACGATAGGCCGATATGCGTATTCCCGATTCACGTTTACAGTTACAACCTCCATTTCGTTCGCTGTCACCGTCCCTTTCCTATGAATATTATATTTCCATAAATGTGCGTTTTTTCTGGCTAGGCGATTGCACCCAGGCGCGGATCCAGGATTTCGATCGGGGGGGTGGGGCGCCATACAAAAAGTTTCGCCCTACGGGCGCGTTTGTATAGCGCGATATGAGCACGACCCGGACTCATGGGGGGGGGGGGGGGGGGCACGCCCTAGCGCTCCCCCCCCCCTTCTTCCTGGATCCGCGCCTGACACCCTCCTCTTTCCCCGCGGAAGATGGTTGGTACGGAGGATGAGGAGTAAGCTGGGGGTGTCTCCTGACCTTCTCAGTGCCGCGCCTCCAGGTGACGATCGGCCGCGGGTCGCCCTCCACCACACACCGCAGCACGGCCAGAGAGCCCTCCGGAGCCGCCACCTCCGAGGACGCCTCCACGATCCGAGCCCGCGGGTCTGCCGACGGACCGACACAGGCCCAGGTGAGTCAGGCCGAGAGGCCACACAGGTGGCGTACTGGCGGCGGCGCTGTCCACTTGTACAGCAATACGGGAGGAGAGGATGTAACAAATCCTTGTATTTTGTGTTGATATGCTACACAAATATATATAAACCAAACGAGTGCATATCGAATGTAAACAGAAAAGTGCGATCACATCACAAGAATCGCTGCCATATTAGGAGGCGCTCACATGTATACTGCAACTTGACTTCACCTGTTAGAGGGGGTGACCCAGGACCCTGTTGGTGATATCTTGAATAAATAAAAAGTAAACACAGGTTATATACGTCACACAGTGCTCTGTAATGCATGTATTATCAACGGAAGTGCTGACAGATCTATCGGCTGTAAAGCAATGGTTATCAACGGCAAGCTTATTTTACCACCTTTTGATGACCAGAATGACTCGTTGCCCGTCCGGCGTCCCCATTGCACATATCGCAGATCACAGTTCTCGGCATCAAGCAATGCGGTACAGCATAACTTCAGGCGTTTACTACTCGTGCTATCTAGGGGAAGGAATATAAGTAGGATTCAAGAAATGCGGTACAGCATAACTTCAGGAGTTTACTACTCGTGCCATTTAGGGGCAGAAATATAAGTAGGATTCAAGCAATGCGGTACAGCATAACTTCAGGCGTTTACTACTCGTGCCATTTAGGGGCAGAAATATAAGTAGGATTCAAGCAATGCGGTACAGCATAACTTCAGGAGTTTACTACTCATGCCAGCTAGGGGAAGGAATATAAGTAGGATCCAAGCAATGCGGTACAGCATAACTTCAGGCGTTTACTACTCGTGCCATTTAGGGGCAGAAATATAAGTAGGATTCAAGCAATGCGGTACAGCATAACTTCAGGCGTTTACTACTCGTGCCATTTAGGGGCAGAAATATAAGTAGGATTCAAGCAATGCGGTACAGCATAACTTCAGGAGTTTACTACTCATGCCAGCTAGGGGAAGGAATATAAGTAGGATCCAAGCAATGCGGTACAGCATAACTTCAGGCGTTTACTACTCGTGCCATTTAGGGGCAGAAATATAAGTAGGATTCAAGCAATGCGGTACAGCATAACTTCAGGAGTTTACTACTCATGCCATTTAGGGGCAGAAATATAAGTAGGATTCAAGCAATGCGGTACAGCATAACTTCAGGCGTTTACATCGGCACAAACGCGAAAGTGTTTGCGGCATCCCGTCGGTAGACAAAGTTAAAAATTTAGGAATGTGGTTCAGCAGCACTGAGTGTTGTGTTAGTCAAAACTTGAACCCCATAATAAATCAAATTCAAAATACAATTAATAGATGGTCGCAAAGGGACTTAAGCTTAAAGGGAAGAATTACGGTGAGCAAAAGTTTGCTTATTTCCAAACTGGTTTATGTAATATCGTGTGTTGTTATCCCAGAGACAAGACTTAAGTCTATACAATCTCTGATCATGAAATATGTATGGCGTGGGCGACCCCCTAAGGTAAAAGCAAAAGTAATTTGCCAAAGCATTTCTGATGGTGGGCTAGGGGCAGTTGATACGAAGGCAATGTACACTAGCTTAAAGCTCAGTTGGATGAGACGGCTGTTGACAGGAAATGCAACATGGGTACGCTTGTTTCAGGCTAGATGCCTCCCATACGCAATTAAAGATCTAATCCAGAGTCGGTTTAGAAGAGAAGATCTTAAGAAACTAAGGTTGTCTGAATTTTATGTTGGTATGCTGCTAGAATACTGCAAGCTAAACGAATCTTCAGCCCCGAGTACCTCGGTTCAAATGATGAATGAATCTCTATGGTTCAACTCTGAAATTACAATTAACAGAAAATCATTAGTTGAAAGGAATATGTACAGCTGCGGCATTAAATACGTCGGTGATTTGATTGACGCAGGTGGTAGAATGTTAACTTATGATGGATTTAGACATAAATTCCCAACGTGCAAAACTGATTTCTTAAAATACTGTGGCATTGCAAGCTCTATCCCCCGGGCGTGGAAAGAGACGATCCGCAACATCGGAAGGAGTATGAGGGCTGTGGATAGAGATAAGGTACCCTGCATTCAATTCCGTGATGAAGAAATTCCATTGTCAATGATTAAAACAAAACAATTATATGCGCTAGTAAACAAAACAACTATTATTCCAACCGCATTTGCACGATGGCAAAATGAGGGTCTTGGACAGCAAAGCTGGTCCGAAGTTATGATCATGCCATATAAATGCACTAAATCAACGAAGCTTCAGGCCTTCCAATATCAGCTCATACACCGATTCATTCCAACAAATAGATTTTTGTTTGTTAGGGGGATTTTGGACAATGCATCTTGCCAGCATTGCCAAAGCAATGATACTATTATTCATTATTTCTTCGCCTGCCAAAACGTTCGCCCTTTCTGGGACAAAGTATTTCAATTAATAAACAAAAACACTTATCCAACACGTTACACGCTTAATGTAACAAATATATTGTTCGGAATTTGTGATGCGCCATCAATTGTAAACCTGCTTATCTTGCTTGCAAAACACTATTTGTATACGCGTAAGATTAATGGACGCATGATTAGCATGGATGCGTACATGGGATATGTTAAGCGTGTGCACGCTACGGAAATGAGAGCCGCGAGTGGTGATAATATAAAAGTGATGTACACGGAGCGTAAGTGGAATGCGGTTGTGCAGGAAATCAGACGCTAAGGTGATCGTAATACGTTATTGTGTGTGTGTGTGTGTGTGTGTGTGTGTGTGTGTGTGTGTGTGTGTGTGTGTGTATGTGTGTGTGTGTGTTCTTGTGTGTGCGTGTATATGTCGTGCGGCATGATCGAAAGGAGCCTATACAAGTGTCGCGATTGGTCCCACTACGGACACATGTTACTGCAGTGTGCAAATAAAACATACAAAAGTGAAAAAAAAAAACTTCAGGCGTTTACTACTCTTGCCATTTAGGGGCAGAAATATAAGTAGGATTCAAGCAATGCGGTACAGCATAACTTCAGGAGTTTACTACTCGTGCCATTTAGGGGCAGAAATATAAGTAGGATTCAAGCAATGCGGTACAGCATAACTTCAGGCGTTTACTACTCGTGCCATCTAGGTGCAGAAATATAAGTAGACATGTGTGATGTTGCTCTTAATCTAAAGCAACGCTGTTGCTTTATACTAAGCGCGTGTTGTTAAACGCTGGTTCCGAGCGTGTAACGACACGTAAACCGTTCCACAGAAATGTTCAGTTCAATGAGCATCACTTAACACTAATTAGTTTTGACGCACTTTGCAATATTGCGGTGACATTGAAGCAGAACCCGGCATATCTGTGTGTGCGTTGTACGCATCATCAAGAGAATCAGTTACCTAGTCCTAGCATTTCTCACCCAGCTGCTCAATCGCCATTGCCCCAGCCCGAATGCGCCATTATCCCAGGTGGGGGTGATTACCCACTATTCGAGAGTCACTGGTGAAATGTACGCGAGCGTCACTCAGCGATAATCCCGTCACTGCCATCACTCAGCCCGTCACTCAGCGAGAATCCCGTCACTCCCATGGTGACCCCGGCATGGGTATAGCTATCGATACCCGAGGGACAGTCCGGTGTGGGTATAGCTATTGATGCCCGAGCGACAGTCGTCTTACCAGGTTGTACCGGGTGTGGTACCTCCGGCGTCAGGGTATAGCTATTGATACCCGAGCGACAGTCATCTTACCAGGTTGTACCGGGTGTGGTACCTCCGGCGTCAGGGTATATCTATTGATACCCGAGCGACAGTCATCTTACCAGGTTGTACCGGGTGTGGTACCTCCGGCGTCAGGGTATATTTATTGATACCCGAGCGACAGTCATCTTACCAGGTTGTACCGGGTGTGGTACCTCCGGCGTCAGGGTATATCTATTGATACCCGAGCGATAGTCATCTTACCAGGTTGTACCGGGTGTGGTACCTCCGGCGTCAGGGTATAGCTATGAATACCCGAGGGGCAGTCATCTTACCAGGTTGTACCGGGTGTGGTACCTCCGGCGTCCGGGTATAGCTATTGATACCCGAGCGACAGTCATCTTACCAGGTTGTACCGGGTGTGGTACCTCCGGCGTCCGGGTATAGCTATTGATACCCGAGCGACAGTCATCTTACCAGGTTGTACCGGGTGTGGTACCTCCGGCGTCAGGGTATACCTATTGATACCCGAGTGACAGTCGTCTTACCAGGTTGTACCGGGTGTGGTACCTCCGGCTTCAGGGTATAGCTATGAATACCCGAGGGCATCATCAGTTACCTGGTGTATCGGGTGTGGTCTCCGCCGTCTCGGCGTCAGTTGGAGCTGGTGAGGTGGAGGGAGACACAGACCGGCCAGTGGTGGAGGGAGGTGCTGGCTGCTCGGTTGGTGACTAGGGTGACATTAATACGGTGTTAGTTTTCTTTTCGGCGGAACTATTGCTAAAGGCCTATCGCCGTTGGTGCATATTTTTCATTTTCGACATTAAAATGTTATTTTATACATTATAGGAATAACAATATTGTATTAATGAGGCATTTTGTTTTTGTCTAATTGCTTCCTTTCCTTGTCTATCCTGTTTGCGATAGTTTCGTTAAATATTAAAGCGATAAGTGGGGCATTCCACGATAGATCGACCAAGGCATAACACCAACATATTTTATTGTTGGCTGTAATTTGGTCTAGGGGGTTATGATAGGTGGGGAAGCCAGCTGTGCCAACGAAAAACATCTCCGAGTAACGGTTTTCAAGATATAGCCTTGGGCACTTTTCGGAGGTCACTCAGCAGATCTACATTTGGCGGTTCGTAATTCACAAACCATCATAGTTACGACATCGAACCTGTATATTGAAGAAACTTGCATTGAACCGAGGAACATTTCCGCAATCTCGGATTATTTTTTGACACGTGACCGCTGGACCTATTTGTTGATGAGTGACCTGGACAATTCCTCAATTGAAAATCGAATTTCCGTTTGAAGACGATTCAAGTCAATGTTTTGTTAATGTTCTTTCAGATGGGCAAATAAAAAAATGGCTTTCGGCCTCAAAATAGGATTTTTGAGCCTCCTAATTGATAGATCGACAAAAAACACCATCATATTTAATTTATCTCTGTAATTTGGTCTAGGGGGTTATCATACGCGGAGAAGCTAGCTGTGCCAACGGAAAAATAATCCGAGCAGCGGTTTTCAAGATACAGCCTCGGGCACTTTTCGGAAGTCACTCAGCCGATCGCTACATTTGGTGGCTCGAACTTCACAAACCATCATAGTTACGACATCGAACATATGTATATTGAAGAAACTTCCATTGAACCGAGGAACATTTTTGCAATATCGGATCTTTTTTTTTTCGACGCGTGACCGCTTTACCTATTCTTTGATGAGTGACCAGGACAATTTCTCAATTGAAAGTCGAAAATTCGTTTGAAGACGATTCATGCCTGATCAATGTTCTTCCAGAGTAACAAATACAAAAAGTGGCGCTCGGCCTTGAAATAAGATTTTTGAGCCTCCCAATATCGACTCTAGGCGGCTCTCTTCTGAAACCTGCCCGATTCTATATCTTGAAAATCGCTGCTCGGATTATTTTTCCGTTGGCCCAGCAGGCTTCCTCGCCTATGATAGCCCGCTAGACCAAATTACAGAGAGAAATTAAATATGATGTTTTTTCGATCTATCATATTAGGAGGCTCAAAAATCCTATTTGGAGACCGAAAGCCTATTTTTGTATTTGTCTCTCTGGAAGAACATTGACCAGGCTTGAATCGTCTTCAAACGGAAATTCGACTTTCAAATGAGGAATTGTCCTGGTCACTCATCAAAAAAAATAAGTCAAGCCGTCACGTGTCCCCCCAAAAAAATATCCGAGATCGCAAAAATGTCCCTCGGTTCAATGCAAGTTTCTTCAATATTAAGGTTTGATGTCGTAACTATGATGGTTTGTGAACTACGAACCGACAAATGTAGGCCTGATGAGTGACCTCCGAAAAGTGCCCGAGGCTATATCTTGAAAACCGCTACTCGGAGAATTTTTGTCGTTGGTACAGCTGGCTTCTCCACCTATGATAACCCCCTAGACCAAATTACAGAGAGAAATCAAATATGATGGTGTTAATTTTCTTTCTTTTTTGGTCGATCTATCGTGGAATTCCCCAAGTAATTAATATAAAAATAAAATAAATAAATAATGTAATACAAATCATTGATTAAAATAATTAAACTTAATTAGGCAATACTTTTTGGGGACAGTATTATTGTCCTTGCCATAACTAAGCAAATACCGCTAGCGGATGAGGTTGGAGCGTTTACGAACCATGCCAGTCGCTCGTGCGGTGTCGGAGGGCGCCCCGTCAGTGACAGTGGTCTCTTCCTCTCCCTCCGGCGGCACGCAGCGGGCGGTGCAGCCATTATTGCAGCACTGAGAACATACACACCAAGAGAGAACACCTGAACACCACACCTGGGAACACACACCAAACACGGCTACACTGTGTACATACACACCAAGAGAGAACACCTGAACACCACACCTGGGAACACACGCCAAACACGGCTACACTGTGTACATACACACCAAGAGAGAACACCTGAACACCACACCTGGGAACACACGCCAAACACGGCTACACTGTGTACATACACACCAAGAGAGAACACCTGAACACCACACCTGGGAACACACGCCAAACACGGCTACACTGTGTACATACACACCAAGAGAGAACACCTGAACACCACACCTGGGAACACACGCCAAACACGGCTACACTGTGTACAGGTTCCTCATGTCGACTGCCCGCCGCCGATCGGGAGCGCTTGACAAGCTAATGTGACGGCTTAGGATATCATGCACTCGTTCCAAGGAAATGTGAAAATGTGTTTGAAGTTTGGGCATATTCTTTCAGGCAACCGGCTGACAAGTTCATAAACACCCTAGATTTGTACAGACTGAAGAAGCGGACATATCTCCTTGAGTCCACAGTTGACTGAGAGTAGTGACATGTACAACCACCCTGTCGTTATGGAGGCTGCTATCACGCTTTCCTATGAGTTGTGCGCCCCCAGTCTAAGCCGCTATAGCGCAGCTCAGAAGACACTTCCGTTTTCAGTCTGAGTCCGTACAGCGCAGTTCAGCCAGCAGTCCCACCTTGAGGTTATTACTACAATCGGCGTCGTCCGAGCAGCCTGGCCGCGGGTCGGTGCACTCTGTCGCATCCGGCTCGGCGCAGGAACCAGTCTTGTTCGCTGCAAAAACAGGCAGTCTCGCGTTTTATCACTGGCGCGTGACTAGGTAGACTGCACCGCATTCCACACCTGATTGGTATGCACACCGCATTGCATGCCTGATTGGTATGCTGCACCGCATTCCACACCTGATTGGTATGCTGCACCGCATTGCATGCCTGATTGGTATGCTGCACCGCATTACACACCTGATTGGTATGCTGCACCGCATTGCATGCCTGATTGGTATACTGCACCGCATTGCATACCTGATTGGTATACTGCACCGCAGTACATCATTACGGACACGGCGCTGTTGGATGCCTGTAATTGGTAAAACGCATCGCGGTATATCTGATATCGTGATCGAAAACCGCCGTAAATGTTATGTATATTTTTTTGCGTCTAACGTATATCTAATGAATATTGTTTCAGTTTGCATCTTCTGAACTTTGGGTTTGTA
>JAXIVJ010000081.1:202500-273129 GCA_036785665.1 Chirona hameri
ACCACGGGTTGTATCCTGACACACACGAGCACCACAGGTTGTGTGCTGACACACACGAGGAGCACCACGGGTTGTGTCCTGACACACACGAGCACCACAGGTTGTGTGCTGACACACACGAGGAGCACCACGGGTTGTGTCCTGACATACACACACACGAGCACCACGGGTTGTATCCTGACACACACGAGCACCACAGGTTGTGTGCTGACACACACGAGGAGCACCACGGGTTGTGTCCTGACACACACGAGCACCACAGGTTGTGTGCTGACACACACGAGGAGCACCACGGGTTGTGTCCTGACACACACGAGGAGCACCACGGGTTGTGTCCTGACACACACACGAGCACCACGGGTTGTGTCCTGACACACACACACGAGCACCACGGGTTGTGTCCTGACACACACACACGAGCACCACAGGTTGTGTCCTGACACACACGAGGAGCACCACGGGTTGTGTCCTGACACACACGAGGAGCACCACGGGTTGTGTCCTGACACACACGAGGAGCACCACGGGTTGTGTCCTGACACACACGAGGACCACGGGTTGTGTCCTGACACGGAACACGTTTACGGCGGGACATACTCGGTGGGCCGGCTCTTTATGTAGGTCAGAGACGCCTGCTAAGGTGGATCGGTGGGCCGGCTCTTTATGTAGGTCAGAGACGCCTGCTAAGGTGGATCGGTGGGCCGGCTCTTTATGTAGGTCAGAGACGCCTGCTAAGGTGGACGTTGACGGCGGGACATAATCGGTGGGCCGGCTCTTTATGTAGGTCAGAGACGCCTGCTAAGGTGGCTCGGTGGGCCGGCTCTTTATGTAGGTCAGAGACGCCTGCTAAGGTGGACGTTGACGGCGGGACATAATCGGTGGGCCGGCTCTTTATGTAGGTCAGAGACGCCTGCTAAGGTGGATCGGTGGGCCGGCTCTTTATGTAGGTCAGAGACGCCTGCTAAGGTGGACGTTTACGGCGGGACATACTCGGTGGGCCGGCTCTTTATGTAGGTCAGAGACGCCTGCTAAGGTGGATGCAAGCTGTAGTGCAACCGTGTCCGATTTCAATTTTAGTTTCTAACTTATATTGGAAGTTTTAGTTAAAACTAGTTAAAATTTTAATTTAGCCACTTGGTTTTTAGACTAGTTTTAGTTAGCTAAAATTGGAATTTGGAAGTAAAATTTTGGTTTCAAACTATTTTGTTCTAATTTTAATAATAAAATAGGAGTTATTATATTCTTTAAATTGTTTTAGTTTAATTGCAATAATTTTCAAAATTGTTAGGCTATGCTCGAGTCATAAAACGTATATTACTGTTAAAAAAACCGCACTGCCCAAGTAACCGCAAAAAAACACAACTTCTAGGAAATGGAGATAACAGAGATGAAAAGAAATACCGCATTCTTGACTAAATGTATTCGTTCCCGCGGTAAACCTTGTCCGCTAGGTTGCTGATACTGCTACTCACCGACAGCTGACTGCAGTGTGTCCTGGCCTGAGTACAGTCAGCAGGATCAGCTTCAGACGGTACTCACCGACGGCTGACTGCAGTGTGTCCTGGCCTGAGTACAGTCAGCAGGATCAGCTTCAGACGGTACTCACCGACAGCTGGCTGCAGTGTGTCCTGACCTGAGTACAGTCAGCAGGATCAGCTTCAGACGGTACTCACCGACAGCTGACTGCAGTGTGTCCTGGCCTGAGTACAGTCAGCAGGATCAGCTTCAGACGGTACTCACCGACAGCTGACTGCAGTGTGTCCTGGCCTGAGTACAGTCAGCAGGATCAGCTTCAGACGGTACTCACCGACAGCTGGCTGCAGTGTGTCCTAGCCTGAGTACAGTCAGCAGGATCAGCTTCAGACGGTACTCACCGACAGCTGACTGCAGTGTGTCCTGGCCTGAGTACAGTCAGCAGGATCAGCTTCAGACGGTACTCACCGACAGCTGGCTGCAGTGTGTCCTGGCCTGAGTACAGTTAGCAGGATCAGCTTCAGACGGTACTCACCGACAGCTGACTGCAGTGTGTCCTGGCCTGAGTACAGTCAGCAGGATCAGCTTCAGACGGTACTCACCGACAGCTGACTGCAGTGTGTCCTGGCCTGAGTACAGTCAGCAGGATCAGCTTCAGACGGTACTCACCGACAGCTGACTGCAGTGTGTCCTGGCCTGAGTACAGTCAGCAGGATCAGCTTCAGACGGTACTCACCGACAGCTGACTGCAGTGTGTCCTGGCCTGAGTACAGTCAGCAGGATCAGCTTCAGACGGTACTCACCGACAGCTGACTGCAGTGTGTCCTGGCCTGAGTACAGTCAGCAGGATCAGCTTCAGACGGTACTCACCGACAGCTGACTGCAGTGTGTCCTGGCCTGAGTACAGTCAGCAGGATCAGCTTCAGACGGTACTCACCGACAGCTGACTGCAGTGTGTCCTGACCTGAGTACAGTCAGCAGGATCAGCTTCAGACGGTACTCACCGACAGCTGACTGCAGTGTGTCCTGGCCTGAGTACAGTCAGCAGGATCAGCTTCAGACGGTACTCACCGACAGCTGACTGCAGTGTGTCCTGGCCTGAGTACAGTCAGCAGGATCAGCTTCAGACGGTACTCACCGACAGCTGACTGCAGTGTGTCCTGGCCTGAGTACAGTCAGCAGGATCAGCTTCAGACGGTACTCACCGACAGCTGACTGCAGTGTGTCCTGGCCTGAGTACAGTCAGCAGGATCAGCTTCAGACGGTACTCACCGACAGCTGACTGCAGTGTGTCCTGGCCTGAGTACAGTCAGCAGGATCAGCTTCAGACGGTACTCACCGACAGCTGACTGCAGTGTGTCCTGGCCTGAGTACAGTCAGCAGGATCAGCTTCAGACGGTACTCACCGACAGCTGGCTGCAGTGTGTCCTGGCCTGAGTACAGTCAGCAGGATCAGCTTCAGACGATACTCACCGACAGCTGACTGCAGTGTGTCCTGGCCTGAGTACAGTCAGCAGGATCAGCTTCAGACGGTACTCACCGACAGCTGACTGCAGTGTGTCCTGGCCTGAGTACAGTCAGCAGGATCAGCTTCAGACGGTACTCACCGACAGCTGGCTGCAGTGTGTCCTGGCCTGAGTACAGTCAGCAGGATCAGCTTCAGACGGTACTCACCGACAGCTGACTGCAGTGTGTCCTGACCTGAGTACAGTCAGCAGGATCAGCTTCAGACGGTACTCACCGACAGCTGACTGCAGTGTGTCCTGGCCTGAGTACAGTCAGCAGGATCAGCTTCAGACGGTACTCACCGACAGCTGACTGCAGTGTGTCCTGGCCTGAGTACAGTCAGCAGGATCAGCTTCAGACGGTACTCACCGACAGCTGACTGCAGTGTGTCCTGGCCTGAGTACAGTCAGCAGGATCAGCTTCAGACGGTACTCACCGACAGCTGACTGCAGTGTGTCCTGACCTGAGTACAGTCAGCAGGATCAGCTTCAGACGGTACTCACCGACAGCTGACTGCAGTGTGTCCTGGCCTGAGTACAGTCAGCAGGATCAGCTTCAGACGGTACTCACCGACAGCTGACTGCAGTGTGTCCTGGCCTGAGTACAGTCAGCAGGATCAGCTTCAGACGGTACTCACCGACAGCTGGCTGCAGTGTGTCCTGGCCTGAGTACAGTCAGCAGGATCAGCTTCAGACGGTACTCACCGACAGCTGACTGCAGTGTGTCCTGGCCTGAGTACAGTCAGCAGGATTAGCTTCAGACGGTACTCACCGACAGCTGACTGCAGTGTGTCCTGGCCTGAGTACAGTCAGCAGGATCAGCTTCAGACGGTACTCACCGACAGCTGGCTGCAGTGTGTCCTGACCTGAGTACAGTCAGCAGGATCAGCTTCAGACGGTACTCACCGACAGCTGGCTGCAGTGTGTCCTGGCCTGAGTACAGTCAGCAGGATCAGCTTCAGACGGTACTCACCGACAGCTGACTGCAGTGTGTCCTGGTCTGAATACAGTCAGCAGGATCAGCTTCAGACGGTACTCACCAACAGCTGGCTGCAGTGTGTCCTGGCCTGAGTACAGTCAGCAGGATCAGCTTCAGACGGTACTCACCGACAGCTGGCTGCAGTGTGTCCTGACCTGAGTACAGTCAGCAGGATCAGCTTCAGACGGTACTCACCGACAGCTGGCTGCAGTGTGTCCTGGCCTGAGTACAGTCAGCAGGATCAGCTTCAGATGGTACTCACCGACAGCTGGCTGCAGTGTGTCCTGGCCTGAGTACAGTCAGCAGGATCAGCTTCAGACGGTACTCACCGACAGCTGGCTGCAGTGTGTCCTGGCCTGAGTACAGTCAGCAGGATCAGCTTCAGACGGTACTCACCGACAGCTGACTGCAGTGTGTCCTGGCCTGAGTACAGTCAGCAGGATCAGCTTCAGACGGTACTCACCGACAGCTGACTGCAGTGTGTCCTGGCCTGAGTACAGTCAGCAGGATCAGCTTCAGACGGTACTCACCGACAGCTGACTGCAGTGTGTCCTGGCCTGAGTACAGTCAGCAGGATCAGCTTCAGACGGTACTCACCGACAGCTGACTGCAGTGTGTCCTGGCCTGAGTACAGTCAGCAGGATCAGCTTCAGACGGTACTCACCGACAGCTGACTGCAGTGTGTCCTGGCCTGAGTACAGTCAGCAGGATCAGCTTCAGACGGTACTCACCGACAGCTGGCTGCAGTGTGTCCTGGCCTGAGTACAGTCAGCAGGATCAGCTTCAGACGGTACTCACCGACAGCTGACTGCAGTGTGTCCTGGCCTGAGTACAGTCAGCAGGATTAGCTTCAGACGGTACTCACCGACAGCTGGCTGCAGTGTGTCCTGGCCTGAGTACAGTCAGCAGGATCAGCTTCAGACGGTACTCACCGACAGCTGACTGCAATGTGTCCTGGCCTGAGTACAGTCAGCAGGATCAGCTTCAGACGATACTCACCGACAGCTGACTGCAGTGTGTCCTGGCCTGAGTACAGTCAGCAGGATCAGCTTCAGACGGTACTCACCGACAGCTGGCTGCAGTGTGTCCTGGCCTGAGTACAGTCAGCAGGATCAGCTTCAGACGGTACTCACCGACAGCTGGCTGCAGTGTGTCCTGGCCTGAGTACAGTCAGCAGGATCAGCTTCAGACGGTACTCACCGACAGCTGACTGCAGTGTGTCCTGGCCTGAGTACAGTCAGCGGGATCAGCTTCAGACGGTACTCACCGACAGCTGACTGCAGTGTGTCCTGGCCTGAGTACAGTCAGCAGGATCAGCTTCAGACGGTACTCACCGACAGCTGGCTGCAGTGTGTCCTGGCCTGAGTACAGTCAGCAGGATCAGCTTCAGACGGTACTCACCGACAGCTGACTGCAGTGTGTCCTGGCCTGAGTACAGTCAGCAGGATCAGCTTCAGACGGTACTCACCGACAGCTGACTGCAGTGTGTCCTGGCCTGAGTACAGTCAGCAGGATCAGCTTCAGACGGTACTCACCGACAGCTGGCTGCAGTGTGTCCTGGCCTGAGTACAGTCGGCAGGATCAGCTTCAGACGGTACTCACCGACAGCTGACTGCAGTGTGTCCTGGCCTGAGTACAGTCAGCAGGATCAGCTTCAGACGGTACTCACCGACAGCTGGCTGCAGTGTGTCCTGGCCTGAGTACAGTCAGCAGGATCAGCTTCAGACGGTACTCACCCACAGCTGACTGCAGTGTGTCCTGGCCTGAGTACAGTCAGCAGGATCAGCTTCAGACGGTACTCACCGACAGCTGGCTGCAGTGTGTCCTGGCATGAGTACAGTCAGCAGGATCAGCTTCAGACGGTACTCACCCACAGCTGACTGCAGTGTGTCCTGGCCTGAGTACAGTCAGCAGGATCAGCTTCAGACGGTACTCACCGACAGCTGACTGCAGTGTGTCCTGGCCTGAGTACAGTCAGCAGGATTGGCTTCAGACGGTACTCACCGACAGCTGACTGCAGTGTGTCCTGGCCTGAGTACAGTCAGCAGGATCAGCTTCAGACGGTACTCACCGACAGCTGGCTGCAGTGTGTCCTGGCCTGAGTACAGTCAGCAGGATCAGCTTCAGACGGTACTCACCGACAGCTGGCTGCAGTGTGTCCTGGCCTGAGTACAGTCAGCAGGATCAGCTTCAGACGGTACTCACCGACAGCTGACTGCAGTGTGTCCTGGCCTGAGTACAGTCAGCAGGATCAGCTTCAGATGGCGGCGGTGCGGGCGACGTCACCTCATCAGCTTCAGAGTCATCTGACAACAATATCCACAGTTATTGCAGTACCTTTTACTCCCTGCTCAATTGTTTCCCTTTTGTCTTTTACTTAAGCGTCGAAGACCAGGCAACTAACTGCACTCCTATCTCTGTGACACTTAGGAAGCAGAATGTCGATCACATCGGTTGTCATACCGCCCAGGCTTGCTTTGTCTGGTCTCCGCCCGGCGTCAGGCCTCTGACGTTCACTGGTACCATGGGCGTCGCCACCACTAGGGACACTAGGGCATTGTCCCTAGTAATTTTCAAATCCTCAAAATCTACTAAGGACTGTCCCTAGTAAAATTCGAGACTGCCTTTGCTGGGGTCATGCTGGGGACACGGGACATGTCCCTAGTAACTTTCAGATAGATAACCTCAACATCATCAAAAGTTGAAGTACACATGTACTTGAATTTTTTCAAGTAACGTTGAGACCGAGGCGAGTGGCGACGCCCTTGAAGGCACATATTTGGCCGTACGTGGTCGCATAGGCGGATCCAGGGGGGAGGGGGCAAACGGGGCCATGCCCCCCCCCCCCAAGACAAGTCTAATGCACGCTTAAAATGTTTTTTTTAAAGCTTTTTTGGGCATCCTAAGAAGGAAATTTCCAGATGTTGTTTTTGTAAGTGCAAAAAAAGTAAACAAAAAACTCGATCAATGTTCGTATACTGAGCGATTCAGTTAACACTAGATAAAATGGGATTCTGCTGAGCTCATTAACATTACGCCTATGGGCGTTGCATGGAAAGAATTGAGTTAGAAATATTTCCGACCGCACCCCCCCCCCCCCTCTCCCGAGGTGAAAGTGGCCTCGGCCTTAAGGTATCAATTTGTCCCTAGTAGTTTTGAAACCGTGGCGACGCCCCTGACTGGTACCACTCTTTATCTGATGCTAACTAAAATAATTTGCTCGGCACGAATGTGCTTCCACAGACCAGATGGTTTCATATTTCTGCCGAATATTCAGTTAGCAATCCTAATACCATACAAATGCCAACGGTTAACGTGTTACCGGTTGAACGGTCGAAGATCGTCTGTTTCTGTCTGTTTCTGCTGTGAGTGGCCGCTGAGCTTACCAGCGCTCTCGGTGGCGGTACTGTCCGGTACTGAAAGTTCTGAACCTTTCAGACAGATGGCGTTACACTCCTCCTGGGTACCAAACCTGTAGGTTAGAACCGGGAGGGCGGTCAGTCAGAATAACGACCACTCCTACCTGAATAAGATGACCGTAATTTATTTTATTTTAAATAAAGTGTGTCTACTGTTTTGGAATGTCAAAAACATTTTTTTTTTTTATACGGTAAGTAGCTATTGGATTGATGGTTGGATACGGTGAAATTCACATCTGGAGCTCCTTTAGTTGAATTTTCACTTCGATTGTTTTTCCTGATTTTTTTCGACATCTATAAAATGATCGCTACTATAGTGATGTTATGTAAAACGGCGCACATAAGACAATACAATTACGGTCACACCATGCAAGTAGAGTGACAAGTTTTGCACAGCATGTTCTTGCCTTAATGTACTTCATTATGTGCAAGTTTCATAGCTCTAAATTGATATCTTCGTCGAACAATGGCCACCAAGCGTTGCGATCAGGGAGACAGACGGCACTGTGGGACTGCTGCTATCAGCGCGCACGAGCTGTTTGGTCGAATTGCTATTGGCCGGCGCTAACGATATGTTAGCAGTTTAATCGATAGTTGCAGTGCTTCTATTAGCTGAAGCCCTCTGGAGTCTACCCGATAACGTTTTGCTTCCAGCAAGTTCCTGGAGTCTTTGGAATATCTCAGCAACTAGGGTGAATCTGGAGCAATGAAGTCATGGTTCAATTCAGAAAATTATGCTCTATAGACCAGTGTCAATAACCCAAAATAAACTATGTGAGTAGGCACACTGCCAATTGCCTCCGCTGCACGTATTCGACATCATCAGAGGAAGTACTGCATTTCGCCGGAATACAACGGTCAGATGTAGCTCAAATACTTGTCATCTACCTATACTCCTATCCTCCACATTCACAATGCCATCCTAGCATTGCATTGCGAGCTAGTTGTTGTCAGGACTCGGGTACACCATGGCCGCAGTAAGAGGTATCACGCGCCACCCACCCGCCCTGGGTCCCGCACCAGCGCTGCGGCTGCGGCTGCGGCTGCTCAGCTCACCGGTTCGCGTTGCCGCCGCAGCCGGTATAGCTGAAGGCGAGGCAGGCGGCCGAGGCAGCATTGTAGTACCAGCGTAACTGGCTGCTGCTGCAGTCACCGGCCGATGGATGGATCGAGCATGGGTCTGGACAGCGACGGAAAACGGTCAACAGCGGACAACGGTCAATGGTGGACAACAGTCAACAGTGGACAACGGTTAACAGCGGACAACGGTCAACAGCAGACAGCGGTCAACAGCGGACAACGGTCAACAGCGGACAGCGGTCAACAGCGGACAATGGTCAACAGCGGACAACGGTCAACAGCGGACAAGAGTCGACGGTGTAAAACAGCCTGCACAGTTGAGAAGAGCGTGTGGGGACTGCCAAGAGTGACAGACAGCAGGGAATGACCTGAATAACGTCGGAACAAAGTGCAACCCAAAATGGTGCAGCACTACTCGGAGTTTGTAGATTGCAGAGGTGGTGTCACTGACTTCATCTGTTTGACCGTTCCGTGTTCCTGTTGCGTGACATCATTTCCAGCCCCGTAATGTTTGGCTGGTTGGGCGACCGCCAGGCGCCAGAGACAAGTGTTTGATAGCTCTACTTGTCTACTTGAAGGGACCATTACCCACTACCAAGCTTCATGACAATGTAAGTCGTGTGTCACATCTTATCTCACCCAGGCCACTGTAATCCCTTATCACCCGGGCCACTGTAGTCCATTCTCACCCGGGCCACTGTAGTCCCCTCTCACCCTGACCACTGTAGTCCCCTCTCACCCTGACCACTGTAGTCCCCTCTCACCCTGGTCACTGTAGTCCCCTCTGACCCTGGCTACTGTAGTCCCCTCTCACCCTGGTCACTGTAGTCCCCTCTGACCCTGGCTACTGTAGTCCCCTCTCACCCTGGCCACTATAGTCCCCTCTCACCCTGGCTACTGTAGTCCCTTATCACCCTGTACACTGTAGTCCCTTCCCACCCGGGCCACTGTGGTCCATTCGCACCAGGGCCACTGTAGTCCCCTCTCACCCTGACCACTGTAGTCCCATCTCACCCTGACAACTGTAGTCCCCTCTCTCCATGACCACTGTAGTCCCCTCTCACCCTGACCACTGTAGTCCCCTCTCACCCTGACCACTGTAGTCCCCTCTCACCCTGACCACTGTAGTCCCCTCTGACCCTGGCCACTGTGATCCACTCTCACCCTGACCACTGTAGTCCCCTCTCACCCTGACCACTGTAGTCCCCTCACACACAGGCCACTGTAGTCTCCTCTGACCCTGTCCACTGTAGTCCCCTCTCACCCTGACCACTGTAGTCCCCTCTCACCCTGGCCACTGTAGTCCCCTCTCACCCTGGTCACTGTAGTCCCATCTCACCCAGGCCACTGTAGTCCCCTCTCACCCTGTCCACTGTAGTATCCTCTTACCCAGGCCACTGTAGTCTCCTTTTACTCAGGCCACTGTATCCCCTATCGCCCTGGCCACTGTAGTCTACTCTGACCCTGGACACTGTAGTCCCCTCTCACCCTGCCTACTGTAGTCCCCTCTCACACTGACCACTGTAGTCCCCTCTCACCATGACCGCTGTAGTCCCATCTCACCCAGGACACTGTAGTTCCCTCTTACCATGACCGCTGTAGTCCCATCTCACCCGGGCCACTGTAGTCCCCTCTCACCCTGTCCACTGCATTCCTATCTCACCCTGGCCACTGTAGTCCCCTCTTACCCTGCCCACTGTAGTCCCCTCTCACCCTGGCCACTTTAGTCCCATCTCACCCAGGTCACTGTAGTCCCTTCTCACCCTGACAACTGCAGTCCCCTCTAACCCTTGCCACTGTAGTCCCCTCTCACCCAGGCCCCTGTAGTCCCTTCTCACATTGACTACTGCAGTCCCATCTCACCCTGACCACTGTAGTCCCCTCTCACCCTGGCCACGGTAGTCCCCTCTCACCCTGGCCACTGTAGTCCCATATCATCCTGGCCACTGCAGTCCCCTCTCACCCGGGCTACTGTAGTCCCCTCTCACCCTGCCCACTGTAGTCCCCTCTCACCCTGACCACTGTAGTCCCCTCTCACCCTGCCCACTGTAGTTCCCTCTCACCCTGCCCACTGTAGTCCCCTATCACTCTGACCACTGTAGTATCATATCACCCTGGTCACTGTAGTCCCCTCTCACCCTGACCACTGTAGTCCCCTCTCACCCTGGTCACTGTAGTCCCATCTCACCCTGACCACTGTAGTCCCCTCTCAACCTGGCCACTGTAGTACCCTCTCACACTGGTCACTGTAGTCTCATATCACCCTGACCACTGTAGTCCCCTCTCTCCATGACCACTGTAGTCCTCTCTGACCCTGGCCACTGTAGTCCCCTCTTACCCGGGCCACTGTAGTCTCCTCTGACCCTGTCCAATGTAGTCCCCCCTCACCCAGGCCAATGTAGTCCCCTCTGACCCTGGCAACTGTAGTCCCCTCTCACCCTGGCTACTGAAGTCCCCTCTCACCCTGGGCACTGTAGTCCCCTCTCACCCTTGTCACTGTAGTCCCTCTCACCCTGGCCACTGTAGTCTCACATCACCCAGGCCACTGTAGTCCCATCTCACCCTGACAACTGTAGTCCCCTATCACCCTGGTCACTGTAGTCCCCTATCATCCTGGCCACTGTAGTCCCCTCTCACCCTGGCTACTGTAGTCTCCTCTCACCCTTGCCACTGTAGTATCCTCTCACCCTGACCACTGTAGTCCCCTTTCGCCCTGACCACTGTAGTCCCCTCTAACCCTGGCCACTGTAGTCCCCTCTCACCCTTGCCACTGTAGTCCCCTCTCACCCTGACCACTGTAGTCACATCTCACCCTGACCACTGTAGTCTCCTCTCTCCATGACCACTGTAGTCCCCTCTCACCCTGGCCACTGTAGTCCCCTCTCACCCTGGTCACTATAGTCCCATATCACCCTGGCTACTGTAGTCCTCTCTCATCCTGGCAACTGTAGTCCCCTCTGACCCAGGAAACTGTAGTCCATTCTCATCCTGGCTATAGTAGACCCCTCTCACCCTGGCCACTGTAGTCCCCTCTCACCCTTACCACTGTAGTCCCCTCTCACCCTGCCCACTGTAGTCCCCTCTCACCCTGTCCACTGTAGTCCCCTCTCACCCTTGCCACTGTAGTCCCCTCTGACCCTGGCCACTGTAGTCCAATATCACCCTGGTCACTGTAGTCTCCTCTCACCCTGGTCACTGTAGTCCCATCTCACCCTGGCCACTGTAGTCCCGTATCACCCTGGCTACTGTAGTCCCATCTCATCCTTGCCACTGTAGTCCCCTCTGGTCCTGGCAGCTGTAGTCCCCTCTCACCCTGACCACTGTAGTTCCCTCTGACTCTGGCAGCTGTAGTCCCCTCTCACCCTGCCCACTGTAGTCCCCTCTCACCCTGACCACTGTAGTCCCGTATCACCCTGGCTACTGTAGTCCCATCTCATCCTTGCCACTGTAGTCCCCTCTGACCCTGGTCTCTGTAGTCCCTCATCACCCTTGCCACTGTAGTCCCCTCTCACCCTGTCCACTGTAGTCCCCCTCTCACCCTGCCCACTGTAGTCCCCTCCCACCCTTGCCACTGTAGTCCCATCTCACCCTGGCCACTGTAGTACAATATCACCCTGGCCACTGTAGTCTCCTCTCACCCTGGTCACTGTAGTCCCCTCTCACCCTGGCCACTGTAGTCCCATATCACCTTGCCTACTGTAGTCCCATCTCACCCTGGACACTGTAGTCCCCTCTCACCCTGACCACTGTAGTCCCATCTCACCCTGGTCACTGGAGTTCCCTCTGACTCTGGCAGCTGTAGTCCCCTCTCACTCTGGCCACTGTAGTCCCCTCTGACCCTGGCAGCTGTAGTCCCCTCTCACCCTGGCCACTGTAGTCCCCTCTGACCCTGGCTACTGTAGTCCCCTCTCAGCCTGGCCACTGTAGTCCCCTCTGACCCTGGCTACTGTAGTCCCCTCTCACCCTGGCCACTGTAGTCCCCTCTGACCCTGGGAGCTGTAGTCCCCTCTCACCCTGGCAGCTGTAGTCCCCTCTCACCCTGGCCACTGTAGTTCCCTCTGACTCTGGCAGCTGTAGTCCCCTCTCACCCTGGCCACTGTAATCCCCTCTGACCCTGGCAGCTGTAGTCCCCTCTCACCCTGGCCACTGTAGTCCCCGCTGACCCTGGCTACTGTAGTCCCCTCTCACCCTGGCCACTGTAGTCCCCTCTGACCCTGGCTACTGTAGTCCCCTCTCACCCTGGCCACTGAAGTCTCCGCAGCGGCGACGGCACTGCTCCTCGCTGACGAATTTGTTCTGGTTTCCACCGCAGCCGCCGTAGGTGAACTGGCGGCAGAGTCCCTCGGAGGATCGGTAGAACCAGGCGCGGGTCGGCACGCGACACGGTCCCGGATCGTGGCGCAGCTGGCATACCGGGACACTCGGCTCCTCGTCTGCAGAAACACGAGAGCCGTGCGTGGGACGGCAATGTAGGGAGCAACGGTGACGGTGCGAGTGATACGCCGCACAGGGTAGGCAGGGTGCAAGACAGCCCCTGGACCCCGAGTGTTGAGTATTCAGGATTGGAAAGGCGTAACACCTGTTAAGAAGCAAACAGATATCGTATGACACCAGAACCATTACTAACAACCGACAACATCTTCAAGGGACTCAGTAATTAGCTCCGTGTTCCGTAAAGCTTACGAAATATCACATTGGCATGGGCTCTGCTGACTGCGAGACATTGACGGAGCACGAAGCCAAACTAGAGAGAAGTCGGAACCATTCATTTGTGATCTGAGCCGTGACCTGAGATGCGCTCTACCCTGTAACGTCCCTGTAACCTGCCGTGTGGCGTGTCACCTCACCTGTGACCGGTGACGGTGTGGTCAGCGGTGACGGAGAAGCCTCGCTGTCGGACACACAGCGCGCCTCACACGTCGCCACACTGTCGAACCGGTTAGCGTTGCCCTGGCAGCCGCTGTAGTCATACTCGAGGCAGCGCCGCAGCCGGGAGTCGTAGTAGAACTGAACCAGGGAGCCGGAGCAGGGGCCGACCAGCCGCGGCAGAGAGCACACGTCTGTCGGACAGGGCAGGTCACCACAGGTCACCGCAGGTCACCACAGGTCACCGCACGTCACCGCACGCCACTACACCTCACCGCACGTCACTACAGGTCACCACATGTCACCGCACGTCACCACAGGTCACCGCATGTCACCACAGGTCACCACAGGTCACCACAGGTCACCACAGGTCACCACAGGTCACTGCACGTCACCACAGGTCACCACAGGTCACCACAGGTCACCGCACGTCACCGCACGCCACTACACCTCACCGCACGTCACCACAGGTCACCACAGGTCACCACAGGTCACCACAGGTCACCACAGGTCACCACAGGTCACCACAGGTCACCACAGGTCACCACAGGTCACCACAGGTCACCGCACGTCATCACAGGTCACCACAGGTCACCACAGGTCACCACAGGTCACCACAGGTCACCACAGGTCACCACAGGTCACCACAGGTCACCACAGGTCAATAGATGGTTAGGTCAGCTTAAAGCCGGTACAGAGACCGGCGAAAACAAAGAGGATCGTACACGTGATTAAACAATATATATATCCGTGTAAAAGTGCACTTCATTTAGTTTTTAATTATGTGTGTTGTGTTAAAACGAGGACAATTACTCTACTGACCCTGCCTGGCGCCGCAGAGCCGCTGACACTGCTGTTCGCTGGTGAACAGGTTCTGGTTGCCTCCACAGCCGGAGTATACCAGCTGAGCGCACCGACCGCGCGCGCTGTCATAGTGCCATCGCACATCACTGCCGTCACAGGAGCCAGGGTCCGTCTCCAGCTCACACCACTCTGTAATTCAGATACAGGTCACAGGAGCCAGGGTCCGTCTCCAGCTCACACCACTCTGTAATTTAGACACAGGTCACAGGAGCCAGGGTCCGTCTCCAGCTCACACCACTCTGTAATTCAGATATAGGTCACAGGAGCCAGGGTCCGTCTCCAGCTCACACCACTCTGTAATTCAGATACAGGTCACAGGAGCCAGGGTCCGTCTCCAGCTCACACCACTCTGTATTTCAGATACAGGTCACAGGAGCCAGGGTCCGTCTCCAGCTCACACCACTCTGTAATTTAGATACAGGTCACAGGAGCCGGGGTCCGTCTCCAGCTCACACCACTCTGTAATTCAGATACAGGTCACAGGAGCCGGGGTCCGTCTCCAGCTCACACCACTCTGTAATTCAGATACAGGTCACAGGAGCCAGGGTCCGTCTCCAGCTCACACCACTCTGTAATTCAGATACAGGTCACAGGAGCCAGGGTCCGTCTCCAGCTCACACCACTCTGTAATTTAGATACAGGTCACAGGAGCCGGGGTCCGTCTCCAGCTCACACCACTCTGTAATTCAGATACAGGTCACAGGAGCCGGGGTCCGTCTCCAGCTCACACCACTCTGTAATTCAGATACAGGTCACAGGAGCCAGGGTCCGTCTCCAGCTCACACCACTCTGTAATTTAGATACAGGTCACAGGAGCCGGGGTCCGTCTCCAGCTCACACCACTCTGTAATTCAGATACAGGTCACAGGAGCCAGGGTCCGTCTCCAGCTCACACCACTCTGTAATTCAGATACAGGTCACAGGAGCCGGGGTCCGTCTCCAGCTCACACCACTCTGTAATTCAGATACAGGTCACAGGAGCCAGGGTCCGTCTCCAGCTCACACCACTCTGTAATTCAGATACAGGTCACAGGAGCCGGGGTCCGTCTCCAGCTCACACCACTCTGTAATTCAGATACAGGTCACAGGAGCCGGGGTCCGTCTCCAGCTCACACCACTCTGTAATTCAGATACAGGTCACAGGAGCCGGGGTCCGTCTCCAGCTCACACCACTCTGTAATTCAGATACAGGTCACAGGAGCCGGGGTCCGTCTCCAGCTCACACCACTCTGTAATTCAGATACAGGTCACAGGAGCCGGGGTCCGTCTCCAGCTCACACCACTCTGTAATTCAGATACAGGTCACAGGAGCCGGGGTCCGTCTCCAGCTCACACCACTCTGTAATTCAGATACAGGTCACAGGAGCCGGGGTCCGTCTCCAGCTCACACCACTCTGTAATTCAGATACAGGTCACAGGAGCCGGGGTCCGTCTCCAGCTCACACCACTCTGTAATTCAGATATAGGTCACAGAAGCCAGGGTCCGTCTCCAGCTCACACCACTCTGTAATCACCAGACAGTGCCGGATGAACGGTCGGGGACAGGCCTGACCACACCGGGGTGGGAATCTGGTCAGGCATAGGACTGACAAACGTTACAGGCTATATGGTGATATCGACCTGATACTGTTATGTCGCAGCTTTAATCCGCCATTGCGGCCAGGCGGTGTCCAGACTCCAGTGGTGATGTTGAGAGGTCAGATCGACAAGGCTCCGCAACGTTGGCCTGCGCGCGGCGCCGCGTTCGGACGTGCGACGCGCGCGGGCGGCTCGCCTCCTTACCTGAGCGAGCGTGTTCCGACCTTCGTCCGTCCCGTGAGACTGGAGTGTGATCGTGAGGTGTGACTGCGTCCGAGTGCTGTGGGAGCCCGCTGTTCTTCGGAGATCGCGGGGTGTCGAGTTCGCCGACGGTTCGGCGCTGAGCTGGTTGCCTCGCTCGGCCCGCTCAGCCCCGTCCCGACTCGGCGGCGGCCGGTTGTTTACACCGATCAGCTGATCGCTTCGACCATCAGCTGATTCTGGGTCTGGGGTCTGTGGCCTGACCGTCTGTGGTGGTCGTGACCTTGACCCTGACCCTGACAACAGACATCGCCCCTGTCTAGAGTGCAGGTTACCCGGCGCAGCAAGCCGGGGACGAGTCGTGGGCCGGTAATCTGGGATCGGTGGCCGCTTGTAAGCCAGCGCTGCGACGGACTGGCGTCGGACATTTCGGCGGACGTTCTGCCCGTGCATCCGGCCTGATGGATTCGGACCTTCTTCGTCTGCTTCTCTTCGCGCTCCTGGTGCGCATCTACACGTCGGCCGCCGTGCCGGCCTCTCTCCCGTGGCGGCACAGCTCGCCGTGGGAATCCGGCGGCTCTATCGCCTGCCGGCCGGCTGCGCCACCTGCGCACGCGCCGTGGAGCTGCCCCGCGCTGACAGCTGGTGGTGTGGGGTCCGGGCGGACTGTTCGGCGCGGCGGCCGTGGACGTGCCAGGGGGAGGCGTGGAGGGAGGCGTCATCGTAGGGGACAGGAACGGCCATCGGCGCTGAGGAGCAGTGGGTGTGAGGGTTTGTGTGTTCTTGCTTTAAATGTACAGTCCATCAAGCCAAAGATGTTATCATTGCGCCATGATCTCAGCCATTTTAATTGCGATGTTTGCATTTTAACGGAGACTTGGCTGAAACCGGAAACTACTTCTAGATATGTCAACTTCCCGGGATACTTGTTATCAAGGGCGGACCGTTCTGATGGCAGGGGTTACGGGGGGGGGGGGGTCGCAGTCCTTAGTAAGACGGGTTTAAAGGTCAAAAGGTTCCAGTCGGTGTGCAGTTGTAGGACATGTAAACTTGAAACTCTGTGGCTGTCAGTGTCAGATAATCGTCGGCGTCGGTTTAATTTATGTGCAGCATATAGACCACCACGTCATACCATCACTCACCTATCAGCTGATTTTGACTGTCTCGAATCTCAACTGCAACGTGTGCTTTTAATGTCTGCCGATCCCATTCTTATTACTGGTGACTTAAACTGCAATTTACTTGGTCTAGACTCGAACAATGGTAAGGTCGGGCTGACAGAGTTCATGCATAGTTTCAACCTCCATCAGTTTGTAGATATGCCAACTTTTAGATCTGGCTCACTCTTAGACGTTTTTATCTCTAACTCTGCAACTTTTGTTCATGATGTTTGTGTCTTACCGTGTTCTTATAGTGATTATTCTTTTACTAAGGCATATCTCACCATTCCCAAACTAAGGACTCGACCTTCCATTGTTCAGTCTAGACGCCTGAGCCGCGTGAATGTCCTTGACTTTCATACCTCATTGTATCACACCGAGTGGATCTCGGTTTTCTCGCGCGTGGGATTGACGGATCAGTGGTCTGCCTTCACCCAGCTGAACCTGTTCTTGACTATCATGCTCCTTTACAGCGCATCAAAATTCACAACCCTTCGGCCCCCCCCCCCCCCCTGCCTCGGACGCCACCCTGCGACTTATGGCGCAGCGCCGTGGACTTCTTGCCCGGGAGGGCCGGACTCCTGCCTTCCTCACCTTGGATAAACAAGTAAAATCGGCCATCAGACGAGATGTCAGAAACGACATTTCCAGCCGGGTGAGGAGGCAGGGTCCGGTCTCCATCTTTCGCAACGTGCGTCAGGTGATCGAGGGCAAGAGGTTCACTCAGCGAGTTGCGCCTGAGGCCACCCCCAACGAGCTTAACGAGTACTTTGTGGGGGTAGGTCCTCGAGTCGCGGGTGAGGTCCGAGACAGGGGGAGCCCCTTCGTCTTCCTTGCAGGCTACCCAGGGTGGGTGCCTGTGCCTTCTCACTGAAACCTATCTCACTTCAGTCTCTCCGGTCTGTTCTCTTTTCTATGAAAAACTATTCTGCCACTGACTCTGACGGTGTTAGCATCGGGATTATCAAGCTGTGTTTTGATGCCATTGGTCACGTCCTTCTCTATCTTGTCAACACCTGTCTCACAACCTGTGAATTTCCCGCGTCCTGGAAGCACTCCACCGTTCACCCTATCCACAAATCCGGCAGCCTTTCCGAAGCATCCAACTTTCGCCCCATCTCCATCGTCCCTGCCTTCCCCAAGCTTGTGGAGAAAGTTGCTCAGCGGCAGCTATACTCCTATATGTCTGAAAATCATCTTTTCTCCTCTTCCCAGCACGGTTTCCGCTCCAGCCTATCCACAGAAACTGCGCTAGTTACCGTATCCAACCACATCTTTTCTGCTACCGACCGCCAGGAACTCACGCTTCTCTGTCTTCTCGACCTTTCCAAATGCTTTGACGTCATCGACCACTCAAAGCTTTTTTCCAAACTTCAAGCCTATTGTATCGATCCGACCTGGTTCTCCTCTTACCTCCGTGGCCATACTCAATCTGTTTGTACAACTGGTGGGCGGGGAAACCGGTTCCTTTCCAGTCCTCTCCCCAATCCTATGGGTGTTTTCCAAGGTTCCTCACTTGGCCCGCTCCTTTTCCAGATTTTCGCCAACGACCTCCCTCTCTTTGCCCCTGAGGCGCACGTGGTGCAGTACGCTGACGATACCCAAATTCTACTCTCTGGCAAAAAAAAGACTCCCTCCCTCAGCTTATTGCTACCATGGAACAGGTTTTAAACTCTTTTGATGCCTGGTTCCACTCCCACGGTTTGAAGGTCAACACCGGCAAAACTGAACTTATCGTATTTGCCTCCCGTCAGAATTGTCGTGGCTTAGTCCCAATCTCCATTCGATTTCGCGAGGATACGATCCGTGAGGGCCCTATGGTGAGGAACCTTGGCGTGGTGTTCGACAAGTACCTCACCTGGGACTCTCACGTATCTACTCTCGTCAAAAAAATGCAACGGTATCCTCATCGGCCTGTCCCACGTGCGTCATCAGATCCCGCCCGACCTTCTGCCTACCCTGGTCAATGCCTTGTCCTCTCGCACGTCCGATACTGTCTTGCTGTCTTTGGAAACGGGTCAGAAAAAATATACAGCGCCTCCAAAAGATCCTCAATTTTGCGCTGCGCGTTGTCTCTGGCCGACGCAAATTCGACCACATATCGGACGTGCGAGACGAACTGGGCTGGCCTACCGCCCGCCAGTTGTACGAACTTCACTCATTAAATTTTCTGCACAAAATTCGCTGCAAAATTCGCTGCCAGTGGCTCTTTCATCTCAGCTTTAGGTCAACTCTGCTCTTCGCTCTCGAACCACCCGGCAGGACGCATATCTGGCTCTGCCGCGCGCGAGAACCGAAGCAGGCAGGCGGCGCCTTCTTTTTTGTACGGCGCAGTTATATAACCGCCTCCCGCTGGAGATTCGAGATTTATCCCTGGGGCTTTTAAGTGTGCAGTGTCCGAACTTTTAGTTGTGTGAAGCGAGGAAAATGAGTGTGTGACTGCGTGGGTGTGTGTGCGTGGGTGTTTTATTTCCTATAGCCCGTGTGCACTTTTATATTCATCTGATCTTATTGTGTGTTGTATACCGAGTGTCTTTTAACATGTCCCTCTTCCTAACCCTGACCCGACACTCAGAATAGCCATTTTAAAATGGAGAGTGTTTTAATTGTTTAATACAATACAACGAAGGGATTTGACACGACCCTGGCCTGTCTGGAAGGTGAAGGCGTCTGACCCTGACTTGTATGGAATGTGACGGCGTCTGACCTGTCTGGAATGTGACGGCGTCTGACCTGTCTGGAATGTGACGGCGACTGACCTGTCTGGAATGTGACGGCGTCTGACCTGTCTGGAATGTGACGGCGTCTGACCTGTCTGGAATGTGACGGCGTCTGACCTGTCTGGAATGTGACGGCGTCTGACCTGTCTGGAATGTGACGGCGTCTGACCTGTCTGGAATGTGACGGCGTCTGACCTGTCTGGAATGTGACGGCGTCTGACCTGTCTGAAAGGTGACGGCGTCTGACAATGACCTGTATGGAATGTGACGGCGTCTGACCCTGACCTGTCTGGAATGTGACGGCGTCTGACCTGTCTGGAATGTGACGGCGTCTGACCTGTCTGGAATGTGACGGCGTCTGACCTGTCTGGAATGTGACGGCGTCTGACCTGTCTGGAATGTGACGGCGTCTGACCTGTCTGGAATGTGACGGCGTCTGACCTGTCTGGAATGTGACGGCGTCTGACCTGTCTGGAAGGTGACGGCGTCTGACAATGACCTGTATGGAATGTGACGGCGTCTGACCCTGACCTGTCTGGAATGTGACGGTGTCTGACCTGTCTGGAATGCGACGGCGTCTGACCTGTCTGGAATGTGACGGCGTCTGACCCTGACCTGTCTGGAAGGTGACGGCGTCTGACCCTGACCTGTCTGGAATGTGACGGCGTCTGACCCTGACCTGTCTGGAATGTGACGGCGTCTGACAATGACCTGTCTGGAATGTGATCCTGACCTGTTTGGAATGTGACGGCATCCACTCTCTCGCTGCTGGCCTCACACCGCTGCAGACACTCGTTCAGGGAGCCGAAGCGGTTCCTGTTTCCTCCACAGCCGCCGTACTGGAACTCCTGACAGCGGCGCTCAGAGGCGCTGTACCAGTACTGAGTGGTGAAGTTGGTGCAGCGGCCCGGGTCCATATCATCGGCACACGCCTCAGCCGCTGGGGAACACAGACAGAGGCAAGTACATACACTGATTCAGCGCGTAGTTCGCATTATCGGCATTCCAGTAACTTCTCAGGCCGTGTCTGACCCGTGGACATATATAGCAAGATCAGATATTACGATCATTAAACAATGTATTCCATTTGAGATGTGTCTTATTTACGTCATGGGATCATGTCAGCGTTTCGTGAAGGATACCCGACTACAGACTACAGAAGAAAAACTGTGACCGCGTTGCAAATTATGACGCGTTGCATTGCATGATCCAGTATGCAGCTTATCATAGGGCAACGAGCTTTGTGCGCTCGGCAAGCTCGACAATACCTATGTCGGGTACTGTGCTGTCGTTGTTTCTCAGAGCTGGGCTCGAAACACCACGTACCGTAGACGTGCTCGGGGCAGGCGGCCCTGCACTCGGACTCGGTGGCGAAGTTGTTGACGTTGCCGTCACAGCCGGTGTAGTAGAACGGCGAGCACCGGCTGGCAGCGTAGTCAAAGTGCCAGCGTGGTAGCAAGTCGTCACAGGAGCCCTCCGCTCGAGGCATCGAGCACACCCCTGCCGGTCGGTTAATACGGGCTGTCATCGGGTACCAGTGACGCAACGAGGGAGACATTTCGCGGTTGACAATTCATGAATCAAAGTGAGGCCTCGGTTCCATGAACATTGCTTGTACCGATAATACATATTTGCACACCTTGAGAAGCCGCTCACTGCTCAGTCCTTTCGACTGGTTCAAAATTGTTAACGTAACTAATATACAGCTTATACACGACTCCAAAGAATGGGGGTAATCGAAGCATATCTCCGTTTCAGCTTGTAGTGTTATGCCGCCTACAAAATACGTAGAAAGTGTATCAGATAAGCTGGAAGGCAATATGTCGAGGAAAGATTATTGCAAAGCAGAAGACAAATATGATTTGACCTCACCTTTCCCTCCGGGCCTCGTGCAGCGGTGCAGGCACTCCTGTTCGGTGAGGAAGTTGTTGAGGTTGCCTTGACAGCCGCCGTAGTTGAACTGGGTACACATGCTGATGTCCGAGTCAAATGCCCAGCGGGAGGAGAAGCCGCGGCACGGCCCCGGCTGCACCTCCTGACGACACGGGTCTGCACGGCACAGGTCAAAGGTCAGGTGTCAGGGGTCACATCACAGGTCAAATGCCCAGCGGGGGCAGAAGCCGCGGCACGGGCCCGGCTGCACCTCCTGACGACACGGGTCTGCACGGCACAGGTCAAAGGTCAGGTGTCAGGGGTCACATCACAGGTCAAATGCCCAGCGGGGGCAGAAGCCGCGGCACGGGCCCGGCTGCACCTCCTGACGACACGGGTCTGCACGGCACAGGTCAAAGGTCAGGTGTCAGGGGTCACATCACAGGTAAAAGGTTATACAGAACACAGGTCAAACAGGTCATACAGGTCATACAGAACACAGGTCATACAGGTCACAGGTCATACAGGTCACAGGTCATACAGGTCACAGGTCATACAGGTCACATGTCATACAGGTCACAGGTCATACAGGTCACAGGTCATACAGGTCACATGTCATACAGGTCACAGGTCATACGGGTAACATGACATACAGGTCACAGGTCATACAGGTCACAGGTCATACAGGTCACAGGTCATACAAGTCACAGGTCATACAGGTCATACAGGTCACAGGTCATACAGGTCACAGGTCATACAGGTCACAGGTCATACAGGTCACAGGTCATACAGGTCACAGGTCATACAGGTCACAGGTCATACGGGTCACATGCCATACAGGTCACAGGTCATGCAGAACACAGGTCATACAGGTCACAGGTCATACAGGTCACATGTCATACAGGTCACAGGTCATACAGGTCACAGGTCATACAGGTCACAGGTCATACAGGTCACAGGTCATACAGGTCACAGGTCATACAGGTCACAGGTCATACAGGTCACATGTCATACAGGTCACAGGTCATACAGGTCACAGGTCATACAGGTCACAGGTCATACAGGTCACAGGTCATGCAGGTCACAGGTCATACAGGTCACAGGTCATACAGGTCACAGGTCATACAGGTCACAGGTCATACAGGTCACAGGTCATACAGGTCACAGGTCATACAGGTCACAGGTCATACAGGTCACAGGTCATACAGGTCACAGGTCATACAGGTCATACAGGTCACAGGTCATACAGGTCACAGGTCATACAGGTCACAGGTCATACAGGTCACATGTCATACAGGTCACAGGTCATACAGGTCACAGGTCATACAGGTCACAGGTCATACAGGTCACAGGTCATACAGGTCACAGGTCATACAGGTCACAGGTCATACAGGTCACAGGTCATACAGGTCACAGGTCATACAGGTCACAGGTCATACAGGTCACAGGTCATACAGGTCACAGGTCATACAGGTCACAGGTCATACAGGTCACAGGTCATACAGGTCACATGTCATACAGGTCACAGGTCATACAGGTCAAAGGTCATGCAGAACACAGGTCATACAGGTCACAGGTCATACAGGTCACAGGTCATACAGGTCACATGTCATACAGGGCACAGGCAATACAGACCACTGCTCATGGTTAAACGTTACAGAGGTCGCAGGTCATAACGGTCACAAATGTATTCAATTTAACCAATGCATAGAACACAACTGACAATAATTGTACTCAATGGCACCGTTTGATAAAAAGTGTGAATATTAACTGCGAAGATTATATCGGGCACGTACCGAGTATGTCCGCCTCGATGCAGCGGTCCTCGCACTCCTGTTGGCTCTCGAATCGGTTTCCGTTCCCGAGGCAGCCGCCATAGGAGAGAGGTTCACAGCGACCCGCCTGGGTCCGGTACACCCAGGATGGGTAGTCTCCGTCACAGGGTCCCCGCACCACAGGCAGCTGACACGCCTCTGTGTGGTGACACACGCAGTGTCAAACTGGTGTCTCCGTCACAGGGTCCCCGCACCACAGGTAGCTGACACGCCTCTGTGTGGTGACACACACAGTGTCAAACTGGTGTCTCCGTCACAGGGTCCCCGCACCACAGGCAGCTGACACGCCTCTGTGGGGACACACACAGTGTCAAACTGGTGTCTCTGTCACAGGGTCCCCGCACCACAGGCAGCTGACACGCCTCTGTGTGGTGACACACGCAGTGTCAAACTGGTGTCTCCGTCACAGGGTCCCCGCACCACAGGTAGCTGACACGCCTCTGTGTGGTGACACACACAGTGTCAAACTGGTGTCTCCGTCACAGGGTCCCCGCACCACAGGCAGCTGACACGCCTCTGTGGGGACACACACAGTGTCAAACTGGTGTCTCTGTCACAGGGTCCCCGCACCACAGGTAGCTGACACGCCTCTGTGTGGTGACACACACAGTGTCAAACTGGTGTCTCCGTCACAGGGTCCCCGCACCACAGGCAGCTGACACGCCTCTGTGTGGTGACACACACAGTGTCAAACTGGTGTCTCTGTCACAGGGTCCCCGCACCACAGGCAGCTGACACGCCTCTGTGTGGTGACACACACAGTGTCAAACTGGTGTCTCCGTCACAGGGTCCCCGCACCACAGGCAGCTGACACGCCTCTGTGTGGTGACACACACAGTGTCAAACTGGTGTCTCTGTCACAGGGTCCCCGCACCACAGGCAGCTGACACGCCTCTGTGGTGACACACACAGTGTCAAACTGGTGTCTCCGTCACAGGGTCCCCGCACCACAGGCAGCTGACACGCCTCTGTGTGGTGACACACACAGTGTCAAACTGGTGTCTCCGTCACAGGGTCCCCGCACCACAGGCAGCTGACACGCCTCTGTATAACGGCCGACACAAGGGGCTCAATAGTCAATAGAGAAACACGCGAGCGGCTGGCTGAATAGG
This sequence comes from Chirona hameri, assembly GCA_036785665.1. Lineage (NCBI taxonomy): Eukaryota > Metazoa > Arthropoda > Thecostraca > Balanomorpha > Balanidae > Chirona > Chirona hameri. Next base: position 227,165 of record JAXIVJ010000081.1, read on the forward strand.
TCCAGACCCACAGACACAGGCGGCTGTCACGCCTGAGTGTAAAATCGATAAGAAGCCGTCTAAATGCATGTAAAATACGCAATAAAAACGCAACAATACACGACAACAAAAAAACACAACGGTTTTAAAGGCTTAAAGGCTCTTTACCGAATACACAATTAAACCGTCTAAATATATTCGTATTTATATGTTTATGCGGTATACAAATGATGTAGATTCTTCTGCAATGTACTACTCTTTGCTCTCTTCTAGTGCCCTTCATGGAATGGGAATCCCATATGGGAATAGGAACGGGATGGTAATGGGTGGGAATGAGTGGCAATGGGTCATTTTTTTTTGGAAATGTAACGGGTTGGAACGGGTTTGGGACAGACCATATATTTTTTAGCACCACAAAAAGTGAAATATGCTGAAACGGGTGGGAATGGGAGCCCCATAAATTATTAATTCGGATTGGAACGGTTTTGGGTTTGGCTGAATGGGCTGGAACGGGATGGGGGCTGAAAATGGGTCCCATGAAGGGCTCTACTCTCTTCCCTTCGTCGAACTCATCCGTCCTCATCCGCATATCCTGGCCATCTAGATTTCATCCCCGTCCCCTTGCTCTCAATCCTCACCGTCCTCTGGCTCCTCAGTCCTCATCGTCCTCTGGCTCATCAGTCCTCACCGTACTCTGGCTCCTCAGTCCTCATTGTCCTCTGGCTCATCAGTCCTCACCGTCCTCCGGCTCCTCAGTCGTCACCGTCCTCTGGCTCCTCAGTCCTCACCGTCATCTGGCGCCTCAGTCCTCATCGTCCTCTGGCTCCTCAGTCCTCACCGTCCTATTTGATGATGGAGACCGTCCTCAGTCCTCACCGTCCTATTTGATGAGGGAGGACGATGGCTCCTCCATCGGGTGAGGATGGAGGAGCCATCGTCCTATGGCTCCTCCATCCTCACCCCTGTCGCTCAGTACTCACTCCTGCCCTCGGGCTGTACGCAGGTGGCCTTGCAGTCCTCCTCGGTGTCGAAGCTGTTGACGTTGCCGGCACAGCCGCCGTACCAGAAGCGAGAGCAGCCGCCGTACTCCATGTCGAAGAACCAGCGCACCGTGAAGACGCGGCACGTGCCGCGCTGCTTCTTCAGGCTGCACAGCTCTGAAAAGCATCAGTGGGCAGCTGTGGCAGCTCTGAGACGGACCAGCAGAAGGCTGTGGCAGCTCTGAGACGGACCAGCAGAAGGCTGTGGCAGCTCTGAGACGGACCAAGATAAGGTTGTGGCAGCTCTGAGACGGACCAGCAGAAGGCTGTGGCAGCTCTGAGACGGACCAGCAGAAGGCTGTGGCAGCTCTGAGACGGACCAGCAGAAGGCTGTGGCAGCTCTGAGACGGACCAGCAGAAGGCTGTGGCAGTTCTGAGACGGACCAGCAGAAGGCTGTGAAACGGACCGACCAGTGCAGCTGTGAGTTGTGACTTTGATTGTGAGTTTTGATTTCCCGACAGCTCGAAACGGACACCGAAAGTTCAATCTTTCGCAAAACAATTATATCACGCACTATACAAAATGGATGCAGTCCGGCCCATGTAGGTACACGAAACGAACGCACCTGCCACAGTGATACCTGGATCAGTACAACAACAACACAACATTGTGTGGCGTAATGAAGTGACACACCTGTGAGTTGGGCGACAGTTGCCGCAATATGATTTGTGTAAGTAAATGCTAAATTGACATCAGCACGACACTCAGAGTCAGTAGCAACGGCTATAATCTCCGGGACTGACCTCCGAGTGGGACGGGTCTCTGCTGGGACTGACCTCCGAGTGGGACGGGTCTCTGCTGGGACTGACCTCCGAGTGGGACGGGTCTCTGCTGGGACTGACCTCCGAGTGGGACGGGTCCCTGCTGGGACTGACCTCCGAGTGGGACGGGTCTCTGCTGGGACTGATCTCCGAGTGGGACGGGTCTCTGCTGGGACTGACCTCCGAGTGGGACGGGTCTCTGCTGGGACTGACCTCCGAGTGGGACGGGTCTCTGCTGGGACTGACCTCCGAGTGGGACGGGTCTCTGCTGGGACTGACCTCCGAGTGGGACGGGTCTCTGCTGGGACTGACCTCCGAGTGGGACGGGTCCCTGCTGGGACTGACCTCCGAGTGGGACGGGTCTCTGCTGGGACTGATCTCCGAGTGGGACGGGTCTCTGCTGGGACTGACCTCCGAGTGGGACGGGTCTCTGCTGGGACTGACCTCCGAGTGGGACGGGTCTCTGCTGGGACTGACCTCCGAGTGGGACGGGTCTCTGCTGGGACTGACCTCCGAGTGGGATGGGTCTCTGCTGGGACTGACCTCCGAGTGGGACGGGTCTCTGCTGGGACTGACCTCCGAGTGGGACGGGTCTCTGCTGGGACTGACCTCCGAGTGGGACGGGTCTCTGCTGGGACTGACCTCCGAGTGGGACGGGTCTCTGCTGGGACTGACCTCCGAGTGGGACGGGTCTCTGCTGGGACTGACCTCCGAGTGGGACGGGTCTCTGCTGGGACTGACCTCCGAGTGGGACGGGTCTCTGCTGGGACTGACCTCCGAGTGGGATGGGTCTCTGCTGGGACTGACCTCCGAGTGGGACGGGTCTCTGCTGGGACTGACCTCCGAGTGGGACGGGTCTCTGCTGGGACTGACCTCCGAGTGGGACGGGTCTCTGCTGGGACTGACCTCCGAGTGGGACGGGTCTCTGCTGGGACTGACCTCCGAGTGGGACGGGTCTCTGCTGGGACTGACCTCCGAGTGGGACGGGTCTCTGCTGGGACTGACCTCCGAGTGGGACGGGTATCTGCTGGGACTGACCTCCGAGTGGGACGGGTCTCTGCTGGGACTGACCTCCGAGTGGGACGGGTCTCTGCTGGGACGGTCCTCCGAGTGGGACGGGTCTCCGCTGGGACTGACCTCCGAGTGGGACGGGTCTCTGCTGGGACGGTCCTCCGAGTGGGACAGGCCTCTGCTGGGACTGACCTCCGAGTGGGACGGGTCTCTGCTGGGACTGACCTCCGAGTGGGACGGGTCTCTGCTGGGACTGACCTCCGAGTGGGACGGGCCTCTGCTGGGACTGACCTCCGAGTGGGACGGGTCTCTGCTGGGACTGACTTCCGAGTGGGACGGGCCTCTACTGGGACTGACCTCCGAGTGGGACGGGTCTCTGCTGGGATTGACCTCCGAGTGGGACGGGTCTCTGCTGGGACTGACCTCCGAGTGGGACGGGCCTCTGCTGGGACTGACCTCCGAGTGGGACGAGTCTCTGCTGGGACTGACCTCCGAGTTGGACGGGTCTATGCTGGGACTGACCTCCGAGTGGGACGGGTCTCTGCTGGGACTGACCTCCGAGTGGGACGGGTCTCTGCTGGGACTGACCTCCGAGTGGAACGGGCCTCTGCTGGGACTGACCTCCGAGTGGGACGGGTCTCTGCTGGGACTGACCTCCGAGTGGGACGGGCCTCTCCTCGCAGTCCTGGAAGTCGGGTCCTGTGGCGGTCGTGTTGCCGTCGGGACAGCAGCCGTGCTCGCTGGCCTGACAGCTGCAGCCGGTCTGGTTGCCGCCGGTCGCCCGGGTACGGCCGTCAGCGCAGCAGCCGTGCTCTGCGTACTCACAGCCGCAGCCTGGCCGAGGGAGAGGAGAGCCGTATCAAAGGTCATTCATTGATTCATTCATTCATTCATTCATTCATTCATTCATTCATTCATTCATTCATTGAATTAATGTATGCATTGAGTTAATTAATTAATTAATTAATTCATTCATGTGGCAGGTGGCACGAACTCTGCAAGTCTCCACATTTGCACATGAGTGACACTCATCGATTGAGTCACGTATGCCAATCTTTCTATTAACAGCTACTCCCAGTCGTTCGGCACCTTTAATATGATGACCAACATAATTCTTCACGAAGAGGTGACCGAGACGCACCAGTTATTGTGCGGCTGGTACCTACCTGTGCTAATTGCCGATTAATCACTCAATCAGATTTTCACAGGGATGGTGTTACCTTCGTGGCTGGGTCCCTGGGCGGGCGTTACCTTCGCGGCTGGGTCCCTGGGTGTTACCTTCGCGGCTGGGTCCCCGGGCGGGCGTTACCTTCTCGACTGGGTCCCTGGACGTTACCTTCGCGGCTGGGTCCCTGGGTGTTACCTTCGCGGCTGGGTCCCTGGGCGGGCGTTACCTTCTCGACTGGGTCCCTGGGCGTTACCTTCGCGGCTGGGTCCCTGGGCGTTACCTTCGCGGCTGGGTCCCTGGGCCGGCGTCTGGCCGTCGTCGCAGCAGCCATACGGGAAGGTGTGGCAGCCGCAGCCGAGGTTGTCCGGCCCGGCGGCCGGGATGTACCGGTCTGGGCAGCAGCCGTGTTCGGTGTGTTGACAGCCGCAGCCCTCCAGAGCCGGGCCGCGCGACAGCGTGACGTTATCCGGACAGCAGCCGTACACAGAGTACTCGCAGCCGCAGCCTGCCGGCAGCACAGTCACATGGTACAGTGAGGTACAGCGAGGTACACAGAGTACTCGCAGCCGCAGCCTGCCGGCAGCACAGTCACATGGTACAGTGAGGTACAGTGAGGTACACAGAGTACTCGCAGCCGCAGCCTGCCGGCAGCACAGTCACATGGTACAGTGAGGTACAGTGAGGTACACAGAGTACTCGCAGCCGCAGCCTGCCGGCAGCACAGTCACATGGTACAGTGAGGTACAGTGAGGTACACAGATTACTCGCAGCCGCAGCCTGCCGGCAGCACAGTCACATGGTACAGTGAGGTACAGTGAGGTACAGTGAGGTACACAGAGTACTCGCAGCCGCAGCCTGCCGGCAGCACAGTCACATGGTACAGTGAGGTACAGTGAGGTACACAGAGTACTCGCAGCCGCAGCCTGCCGGCAGCACAGTCACATGGTACAGTGAGGTACAGTGAGGTACACAGAGTACTCGCAGCCGCAGCCTGCCGGCAGCACAGTCACATGGTACAGTGAGGTACAGTGAGGTACACAGAGTACTCGCAGCCGCAGCCTGCCGGCAGCACAGTCACATGGTACAGTGAGGTACAGTGAGGTACAGTGAGGTACACAGAGTACTCGCAGCCGCAGCCTGCCGGCAGCACAGTCACATGGTACAGTGAGGTACAGTGAGGTACACAGAGTACTCGCAGCCGCAGCCTGCCGGCAGCACAGTCACATGGTACAGTGAGGTACAGTGAGGTACACAGAGTACTCGCAGCCGCAGCCTGCCGGCAGCACAGTCACATGGTACAGTGAGGTACAGTGAGGTACACAGAGTACTCGCAGCCGCAGCCTGCCGGCAGCACAGTCACATGGTACAGTGAGGTACAGTGAGGTACAATGAGGTACACAGAGTACTCGCAGCCGCAGCCTGCCGGCAGCACAGTCACATGGTACAGTGAGGTACAGTGAGGTACACAGAGTACTCGCAGCCGCAGCCTGCCGGCAGCACAGTCACATGGTACAGTGAGGTACAGTGAGGTACAGTGAGGTACACAGAGTACTCGCAACCGCAGCCTGCCGGCAGCACAGTCACATGGTACAGTGAGGTACAGTGAGGTACACAGAGTACTCGCAGCCGCAGCCTGCCGGCAGCACAGTCACATGGTACAGTGAGGTACAGTGAGGTACACAGAGTACTCGCAGCCGCAGCCTGCCGGCAGCACAATCACATGGTACAGTGAGGTACAGTGAGGTACACAGAGTACTCGCAGCCGCAGCCTGCCGGCAGTGGAATCACGCGATACGGCGATGCACACAACACACGTGGAGTACACGTTACACGAACAACAGGATTATGCAGTTCTCACGTACGCGTAGCTTCACTTCTTAGATTAAGGTGTCTTTTAGACGAATCATTTAATCCTTTTTTACCGGAGTTTCAGTCAAAGTATTGTGTGGAGTCACTGAACTGGTGGTGACGAGTTGACGCAGTGCTGGAATCAGAGGGAGGGTGACCTGTAACATTGTAATGTAACATATACCGTCCAGGTTTGGTCCGCTGGCGGGGCTGATGTTGTCGTGGGGGGATACAACACATACCGTCCAGGTTTGGTCCGCTGGCGGGACTGATGTTGTCGTGGGGGGATACAACACATACCGTCCAGGTTTGGTCCGCTGGCGGGACTGATGTCGTCCGGACAGCAGCCGAACTCAGCGCCGATGCAGCAGCCCTGCTGGTCGGGCCCGTGAGCTGGCAGCTCGGTCCCGTCACAGCAGCCGAACTCGGACGAGACACAGTCGGGAGGGCAGCCGAGGTCGTCAGGGCCGTCAGCCGGGGTCACACCGTCAGAACAGCAGCCATATCTGGAGGAGACGCAGGCGGGGGGGGGGGGGGGAGCCGAGGTCGTCAGCCGGGGTCACACCGGCAGGGCAGCAGCCATATCTGGACGAGACACAGTCGGGAGGGCAGCCGAGGTCGTCAGGGCCGTCAGCCGGGGTCACACCGTCAGAACAGCAGCCATATCTGGAGGAGACACAGGCGGGGGGAGGGGGGGGGGGGAGCCGAGGTCGTCAGCCGGGGTCACACCGGCAGGGCAGCAGCCATATCTGGAGGAGACACAGGCGGGGGGGGGGGGGGGGGAGGAGCCGAGGTCGTCAGCCGGGGTCACACCGGCAGAACAGCAGCCATATCTGGAGGAGACACAGGCGGGGGGGGGGGGGGGGAGGAGCCGAGGTCGTCAGCCGGGGTCACACCGGCAGAGCAGCAGCCATATCTGGAGGAGACACAGGCGGGGGGGGGGGGAGCCGAGGTCGTCAGCCGGGGTCACACCGGCAGAGCAGCAGCCATATCTGGAGGAGATACAGGCGGGGGGGGGGGGGGGAGCCGAGGTCGTCAGCCGGGGTCACACCGGCAGAGCAGCAGCCATATCTGGAGGAGACACAGTCGGGGGGGGGGGGGGGGCGAGGTCGTCAGGGCCATCAGCCGAGGTCACGCCGTCAGAACAGCAGCCATATCTGGAGGAGACACAGGCGGGGGGGGGGGGGGGGAGCCGAGGTCGTCAGCCGGGGTCACACCGTCAGAGCAGCAGCCGTATCTGGAGGAGACACAGGCGGGGGGGGGGGCAAGGTCGTCAGCCGGGGTCACACCGTTAGAACAGAAGCCGTATCTGGAGGAGACAGACGGGGGGGGGGGGGCCGAGGTCGTCAGCCGGGGTCACACTGTTAGAACATCAGCCGTATCTGGAGGAGACACAGGCGGGGGGGGGGGGGGAGCCGAGGTCGTCAGCCGGGGTCACACCGTTAGAACAGCAGCCATATCTGGAGCAGACACAGGCGGGGGGGGGGGAGCCGAGGTCGTCAGCCGGGTCACACCGGCAGAGCAGCAGCCATATCTGGAGGAGATACAGGCGGAGGGGGGGGGGGGGGGGGGGGGGGGGGGCGAGGTCGTCAGGGCCGTCAGCCGAGGTCACGCCGTCAGAACAACAGCTGTATCTGGAGGAGACACAGGCCGGGGCGGGGGGAGCCGAGGTCGTCAGCCAGGGTCACACCGTCAGAGCAGCAGCCTTGTCTGGAAGGAGCGGGCAGACAAGAATGAACTATAACATGATCTTTAAGGAATTGGTCTGATCTTGTCCTCTGAATAATACATTTTGTACATGTTCTCTTTGACGTCTAACGTGGAGGTCACGAAATTGACCTGACCTTAGGTCACCGATATATAAAAATTCCGAAACATATGTACAAATTATAGGTGGGTACTTGTGGCTGTATTAAATTCTGTGAGTTTCAAACCCCTCGGCAAAACACTGTGCCCTTGGCACGACCACGAACTTTTTTGGAGGTGTGGTCACTTGCGGTGACCCGGTGACCTGACTTGTGATGACCCAAGGTTAAAAGCTTAACAAAATGTGGGTAATTGATGTCCGAAAGTCTAAGTCAAATTTGGCCGCGCTGCGCGCTGCCGTCTTCCCGCTTTCCCGAGAGGAAAAACCTCCGGGTTAAAAATGACTGCCCACCGTGCCGGGGCGAAGGTTAACAGACGCCTTCCCGCAGGGCCCTCGGTAAAAAGAAAAATAGTCCGGTATGGCTAACAGACGACAGCAGTTTAAGGTGTTTAGGAGAAGCCACGGTTAGCGTGTGGAGCTCCGAAGCAGCTGCATGCAATGTACTAATTACGAATCAGTCTTGCTAGGTGTATTAAAATTTTAAACCACAACATATTACTCCAACATCAACAACAAGTTGCATGCTCCATGCTTCAACAGCTGTATTTGAGTGTCTTTTTTAGCTAGTTATGTCGTGTTGATACATATAAATCGGTCTTGTTATTTATATTACAACCAAAACATCTTACTCCAGTATCCACAACACACAACAGAACAAAACTCCGGAGCGTCGGCCCCGCACCGCTCCGCGCTCGCTGCCACTTCGTGACCGCACGCCAGCGTCGTCGGCCCTGCCGTGTTGTAGCCGCGGGCGGTGTCCTGCCCTGCGGCACAGTCTAACACCCAGGTCATGGATACAGTAAGTATGGATAGGAAACTCCCCCCGCTTTCTATTGTTATCCACGACCACGCGCAGCCGCTGCCGTTTCCCGTACTACGAAAACACCAACTAGTATACCGCCCGCCCCGTGGTAGGCCGCAACGCTAAGACGGCCGCCCCGTCGCATGGCTTCTCGCCTTCCAGTGATTGTGTGATGAACCAAATTAAGTTTAAATGCATTCGGGAAACTCTCACAAGGCATATATTTTTATGGGCATTACATTCATTGGGTTCAGGTGTGCTGATTTCCGACTCGTTTTCTGAATCGCATAAGTCACGATTCAAATTAGTTGAACATTGGCAAACCAGACATGCTGATCACCGAATATTGACTAAATAAATATTTTGGATTGAAGATCCATGATAAGAATCAATAATACCTCTAAAGCCTTTGACAGCGTCCCGCATTGCCGGCTCCTGGAGAAGCTCGGGTGGTATGGTATTGACGCGCACTGGTTTCGTGACTGGTTGTGTGACCGTTCACAGCGTGTGATGGACAGTGAGAGCGCCCCAGTGTCGCACGGTGTAGTACAGGGGTCCCTTCTCGGGCCAATACTCTACCTGTTGTACACAAACGACTTTCCAAGTTACTTCACTGACACACAAATTGTAATGTATGCCGACGACATTCAGTTCATCCACTCATGCCTTCCCTGTAACATTCCAGCTCTAAAGCAGAACGTGGAGGACACTCTGAAAGCGGCACATGTGTGGTTTGTAGCCAATAGTTTAAAACTAAATCCAAACAAGACAGAGATTTTGCTTGTCAAAACACGTCGGCGCCAGATACCGAACAATTTTTCAGTTACATTCAACGGCGCCACTCTGGTCCCCTCATCCAAAGCCAAAATATTAGGAATCATAGTCGATGCCCATCTCACATGGGAATCACATGTATCACTCGTGGTGCGCCGTTGCTACGCTACGTTGCGCGGTCTTTCAAAACTGTCGCATAGTCTTTCATATGATGTTAAGAAATTTTTGATAGAATCGCTAGTCATCCCTCATATCATGTATTGTATCACTGTGTGGGGCGGGTGTGGTGTGACGCAGAAAAAAACGCGTGCAGAAGGTGCTGAATCACTGCGCTCGCGTCGTGTTCTCCGCTCGTAGATCAGAGCATGTCACTCCACTTCTTGAGGAGCTGCAGTGGGCATCGATTGACATGCGCGTGTGCGAGCGAGATATCGCAATGCTCCATCGGCTGTTTAGTCACCAGTATGCACCTCAGTGTCTACGAAACTCGATAAGTTACCGCAGTGACGTGTCTGTCAGGGACACTCGGGCCGCAGCCGCTGGACAGCTCCAGCTTCCGCGCGTGCGCACCGAAATGGCCAGACGGTATTTTGGATACAGGGCGCTCTCACTGTGGAACATGGCTCCTACGGATGTAAAGGAAGCCAAAAGCTCAGCTGGAAGTAGAAGGAAGGCGGAGGCATGGCTGAGGGCGCGAGACCATGCCAGGTGACTAGAATGATTGTGTCATGTGTTCGCGACTTGTTTCTGAACGGATTGTCTATGTATTTTATCCAGTGTTCCATTTTACCCTGTGTTTTACTATATATCTTGTATTGACTCTTGGTCATAAGAGCCATCACATGGAGACCATTCGAAATAAATGATGAATGATGATGATAATAATGACACAGCAAGAGTTTGATCTCAGCGAGCCGATTACATCACTTCCGATATCGTCACTATCACAATGGTGATGTAAACAACATATTGTGTAGCTCAGACCAAGGCTTGACGATAAACTGATGATGTGTTTCTAGGTGAAATTTAGATGGAACAATTTTTCAGGAGAAATGGAACAACTTTTCAGGAGAAATGGAACAACTTTTCAGGAGAAATGGAACAATTTTTGTTCAGGGGAAATGGAACAATTTTTCAGGAGAAATCATGAATGGAACTTTGCCAAGGAAGTTGGTGGGGCAAAATGTCATTTTGCTCGGTTGTTTTGTTTCGTTGAGGCAAAAATGACCTTTGTAATGCCGGATGACCTCCAAATCTGACAAGAGTTGGTGGGGCAAAACACAAAGTTGGTGGGGGAGTGGCCCCACCATTTGAATAGGAAACTCCACCCGTGGGAGAAATATAACTTTTTCAGGAGAAATGGAAGCCCTTTTCAGGAGAAATGGAACCATTTTCAGGAGAAATGGAAACACTTTTCATGGAACTGTGTCATTGTGAAACTGAAAGTCTGATAACCCTTCCATGCCCATAGCATCCGATAAAGCTCTTGGATGGATGCATATATTGCGCTGGTCATCAAATTGCGTTCAGTCCTTTACACAATATTGATACTGCATGAGAATGAAACTATATAACTTCACGCAAAGTTATTCTTTCCTGCGCTTTTTGCAAACGATTGCGCTACAACTTTATTTTTGTCATGGAAAAAACGCATTTTTACTGCACCCAAAATGTCCAACTTCAACGATAGTGTTCCAGAAGTCCGGTTACGAAGTTCCTTGTTTTGTATCAACGGCGCCGTTAATGTGTGATAGTCGCCACTATAATATTTGGTTAATCATAAATTTCAAACACACAGCCTTATAATCATTAAAGTAATTATAAATTTTCTTTGGAATATCTTTCTTTAAAGATATCAAATATTTCAAGAAAAGGATTTCTCTGTGACCTAAAACAAGCTTCTTGGACTCAGCATTTGTGTGGTCAAAAAACTCACAGCACTACGTGAACTTTGAACCCAATGTAATGTCCAGACAAATATATGCTCTCACAAGCACTTATGACATGTTGGTTCCACCGATGGACATCATGCCTGGCAATTTGTGACCATATATGTAGGAACGTCTCCATGGTAGGCCGTTTCCCGTACTACAAAACGACAGCTAGTACCGCTATGTGGTCGCCAAATCGCGCGTCATTCCTATCCATAGTTACTTTATCCATGACCAGGCGCTCGGCCGATCCGAGCAGCGCTTGGCCGGCGCCTGGCTACAGGACCAGTCAAGGTCTCCACAGTACCTTTAAACAGTCGAGACAGCTAATGTTCTGAAGCAGTCGATAGTAAATGGTCGTGTGTTTCGAAATGACGGACAGCAGCACATTCGGCTTCGACAGCCACTTACTCCGTTTGTGAGCAGTTGACGGCGGTACCGTTCTCGCCTCTGGAGTCGCCAGCTGGCGGCGGTGTGGGCTGCACTCCTGGGCAGCCCTCCTCCAGCGGCCCCCGGGCCTCGCTCTCACCATCAGCACAGCAGCCGAACCTGACCACGAGCAAGCAACAGTGATCAAACTGCACACACGTCCATTACGCCGCCTGAACAATAGGCTGAGTTCCGCTAAATGCTAACGTTTAGGCGGTCGTTTGGATATTACGATGATAATAATTGGATAACTGACATAATATAGAATTGATAATGATGCGGAGTGGCGCAGATTGGATTGGCTAACACGATACGACGTATTGAACGCAGAGTGTGTGTTTGCCATTATAGAACTTACTTAGAGCCTTAAAGTCCGTAAGTTAAGTACACTACTTTCCGTGCACTGCCGACACAGCCCGCTGCCTGCTGACCTGCTGGCGAGGCAGGGCGGGCCGGGCGGCGGACAGTTGCTGCCCTGGCTGTCAGCACGCGCCGTGAAGTTGTCAGAGCAGCAACCGAACAGTGAGTGTCCACAGCGCGGGGCTGGAGGGCAGTCTGAGTGGTCCTCCGAACCGGCGGCGGTGAAGCGGTCCGGACAGCAGCCGAACCGGGTCATCTGGCACGACTCCACCTGAAGAGGCCAGATGTCAGAGTCAGTCGCACTGTGCTCATCTTGGCGTCAGTCACTTTGGCGTCGTCAGCAGTTGCCGTTGTCACGTACTGATGGCTTTCTTTCGAGAGGAATGGGGTAAATTTCTTCTGTAACTGAACACTTGAACGTTCCAGTCAAAATGTACTGTAGGTGGTTTGTGATCGTGCCTAACGATGACGCAAAAACGATTGAGCTGTTTGCGACTGACTTCTGGACAGCCCTGCAGGAACAGTCCTGAGGCGGCGGTCAGGCCGTTCGTGACTGTGACTGTGACCGTGACTGTGACTGTGACTGTGACTGTGACTGTGACTGTGACTGTGACTGTGACTGTGACTGTGACTGTGACTGTGACTGTGACTGTGACTATGAATGGGACTGTGATTGTGACTGTGACTGTGACTTTGACGGTGACTGTGACCTTGATCGTGACTGATTAAGACTGAGACTGTGACTGTGACTGTGACTGTGACTGTGACTGTGGCTGTGGCTGTGGCTGTGGCTGTGGATGTGACTGAGACTGAAACTGATACTGAGACTGTGACTGCGACTTTGATTGTGACTGATTAAGACTGAGACTGTGACTGTGACTGTGACTGTGACTGTGACTGTGACTGTGACTGTGACTGTGACTGTGACTGTGACTGAGACTGAGACTGAGACTGAGACTGAGACTGAGACTGTGGCTGTGACTGTGACTGTGACTGTGAATGTGACTGCGACTGTGACTGACCTCAGGGCAGTCCTGCAGAAATGGCCCGGCGGCGGCGGTCAGGCCGTCCGGACAGCAGCCGAACGTGGTGGGCTCGCAGAGCAGCCTGGCCGGACGCTGGCGGCACTTCCTGCCCCCCTCCCCTGGACGCCGCCTCCCGCCGCCGGCCACGTCCGCATCCGGAAACAGGTCTGGGGGGAGGGGGGGGGGGGGGGGGGTACGACCGAGCAGGCCACATGGTCAGCTGGGTCAGCTGTGTCACTTACTGCTGACATGCATGCTCATTGCTCGGTTACACGACACGAAACAACACATGATTTTGGTACACATTAAAGTTGTACTGGTACACACTAAAGTCACACTAAAATGTCAAAACGTTGTCCCACAGTGCATCTGGATAAGGATAAACGTTTAAATAATTTCGGCTAAATAATGGCTGTTATTTTAATTGGTACCTATTTTAGCACCGCGAGTTGAACTAGGATCTAGCAACTAATAAGCAGTGAAAATAATATTTAACTTGCCTTCGAACTGTGCGTCTCCTGAGGCGTCATCGTATAAGTTTCCAATATCGAGTCCGTCGCTCAGAGTGTCGAGCCAGGCTGGTTGATCAGAAGTGACAGATTCTCCGGTACCAGGACCGGTCTCCGCATCTCCTGATGCCCCTCCGTCTCCTAGACCGGCGTCTCTCAAACCAGTGTCTGTTGTGTCTCCCAAACCGGCATCTCCCAGACCTGTGTCCCCCAAACTTGTATTTCTCAGCTCTCCGTCTCCCAGTGCTCCGTCTCCCAGGCTATCGAAGTAGTCGTCAGCGAGGCCGTAGTCTCCACCAGATCCGTCCCCGGTCGCCAGCCCGTCGAGCGCGTCCAGCACTGCTGTGGGGTCCGACTCCACTGTCTCTTCTCCAGCGGTACCGACAGCCTGCCTTCGCCTCCTCCTTCTCCGTGAAGGAGTCTGATCTCCCCTGCCGGGCACAGGTGAGTCCGTGACGGGGACCTCTGTCTCTCCAGAAGCCTCTCCTTGTGGATCGAATAGACCTCCAGAGGCTTCTCCAGCTGAATCAAACAGACCTCCAGATGCCTCCCCAGTTGGATCCAGCTCTCCACCAGATGCCTCTAGAAGTGGATTGTCTCCCGTGGCGGTCTCCTGCCCCGTCTCGGCTCCGCTGGCTCCGCTGGCTCCGCTGGCTCCGCTGGTCTCCTCATCAGAGATGGAGTCCAGCGCGCGAGCCAGCAGGTCGTCAAAGGAGGTTTGCGGTGGACGTGACCCGGTCGAGTCGCCACCGTCGCCGTCGCCACTGCCGCTGCCGCCCCAGGCCGGGTCCTCCTGAGGACACGACCGAGGTCAGTTGTTACTGGTACACTCTGGACTACCTTCTCTGTTGTGCCAGGTGAACAGCTGATATCAATTATGATGACTATGAGTAACTATAAGGAATGCAAAATGCAAAAGTAGTTAGTTGGGTAGAAAATTGTATGTAGTCGTCATTAACGTCGCTGAATGACAAACAATAAGTTAACAGCTTGAATTTGCAGGATTTAAATGGAATAAGATATTATGCACTTGTATGTATGTACATACATAGTCGTAGTCCACCAGACAGTCCTCTTCAGCTGATCCCGGTATGTAGGTCTGGGTGGCCTCCTCCAGGTCTTTCAGCAGCTCTGACAGACAACATACGTGTAAAGCACGCAGGATGCGCCACCGGCTCTGGCTCAAGGCACGATACGCATAAGTTGTGTAGTACGGCCGATACATAGTCATTTGCAAACGGCCTTAGTACCTACGCATCAATCTGATGAAGGCAAAGTACAATGGATGTCTCCAAGCATTTCAGCGATGGTTCTCAACGGCAAGGGTATGGTTACCCCTTTTAATGACCAGAATGCCTCGTTACCCCTCCCCCATTGCGCAGGCCACAGGCATCAAGCAATGCGGAACAGCATAGCTTCAGGCGTTTACTACTAGTGCCACCTAGGAACAGGACTAGAAGTATCCTCTAAGGTCTAAGGAATGCAAGTGCTGTTGTTCTCAGTCTGAATCAGTGGTTCCCAGCGTTTAACAACTGTAAACCGTAACACAGTACTGAGTATTATTCACGATTCATTGGTTTGGATGGTTTTTTGCGATAATACGGTGACGGACGACGGTCAGGGTCGACTTACACTACGCGATTTTCAAGCGACGCGAGCGACGTGACGCGACTGACGCGTCAGTAATACTGACTAATGACTATTCTATGCTTAATTAAATATGCATAACATACCTTTGTAACGCCATAGATATCAACATACAAGTTCGTCCAACGAAAAAATGACTTAAGAATATTCGAAACATGCTAGTGAATTCGATTAAGAACAGTAAATCGATAAAGTCATTAAAATATACGAACTAATATCGATAAAATTAACTATCTTACTTCAGGAAGGTGACAGAAAGCATCAATCGATCTAAAAAAAAACGTAGAATGCAGCTCTACTTCTCGTGACCGGACGCAGAAGGCCACTGCCCACTACTACCGAACAGTACTTTCCATTGAACAAGCCGCATTATACATTATTGTGGAAAATCATAATTACATAGCCAGTGAATATCGACCGTCAGAAAAGCCATCTCGATAGTATTAGGCAGACAAATTATGCAATACCAAAGTTTTGCTTACTTGGCCGCGGCAAAGAATCTTTAGCGGCTGGTTCGCATCGCATCGGTCGCGTCGCGTTGCTAGGCTGTCGCACGGGTATATATTGTTATGTAAACTGGCAATAAGCAGACATCTCAGAAAGCAACAAATATCTGGCAAACAAAGATACGGCTGACTGGTGCCCGAGCCCTGTCTGACTGACCTGCGTCGGCGCAGGCGATGTCGTTACAGTCCTGTAAGGTGTACGGAATGGTCTGTCCGTCGCAGCGGTCCAGCGGCACACGGTCCAGGTCGGCCGAGCAAAACACCTTCCGCGTCTGGGAGCCCTTCTCACACGAGGCCGAGCACTGAAAACCACAGCAGGCCCGTATCATACAGACTGAGCGAACAGAGCACCTTCCGCGTCTGGGAGCCCTTCTCACACGAGGCCGAGCACTGAAAACCACAGCAGGCCCGTATCATACAGACTGAGCGAACAGAGCACCTTCCGCGTCTGGGAGCCCTTCTCACACGAGGCCGAGCACTGAAAACCACAGCAGGCCCGTATCATACAGACTGAGCGAACAGAGCACCTTCCGCGTCTGGGAGCCCTTCTCACACGAGGCCGAGCACTGAAAACCACAGCAGGCCCGTATCATACAGACTGAGCGAACAGAGCACCTTCCGCGTCTGGGAGCCCTTCTCACACGAGGCCGAGCACTGAAAACCACAGCAGGCCCGTATCATACAGACTGAGCGAACAGAGCACCTTCCGCGTCTGGGAGCCCTTCTCACACGAGGCCGAGCACTGGAAACCTGGAGAACTGGAGCACTGCAAATTTTGCCATGGCATAAGCTGTCAAGAAACTGAGTAGCTTTTCATTCAAACCTTGTTTTATTACATACTGGACGACAGCCACTGTGCCGGGAGAGATCGACAATCTGGCTTCGACGAATATATAACAATATGCCCGGTTCTGCCGGGATTTATAAAACAATCCGTTGATTTAGGTATGTGGTGATCTTGACTGGTTCTGTAATACCAGGCGCCGGCCGAGCGCCCGGGTATCAGCCTGTGCCGCAGGGCAGGACACCGCCCGCGGCTACGGGACGGCACGCCTGGGAGTTAGACTGTGCCGCAGGGCAGGACACCGCCCGCGGCTACGAGACGGAGCGCCCGGGTGTCAGACTGTGCCGCAGGGCAGGACACCGCCCGCGGCTACGAGACGGAGCGCCTGGATGTCAGACTGTGCCGCAGGGCAGGACACCGCCCGCGGCTACGAGACGGAGCGCCCGGGAGTTAGACTGTGCCGCAGGGCAGGACACCGCCCGCGGCTACGAGACGGAGCGCCCGGGAGTTAGACTGTGCCGCAGGGCAGGACACCGCCCGCGGCTACGAGACGGAGCGCCTGGGAGTTAGACTGTGCCGCAGGGCAGGACACCGCCCGCGGCTACGAGACGGAGCGCCCGGGAGTTAGACTGTGCCGCAGGGCAGGACACCGCCCGCGGCTACGAGACGGAGCGCCTGGGAGTTAGACTGTGCCGCAGGGCAGGACACCGCCCGCGGCTACGAGACGGAGCGCCTGGGAGTTAGACTGTGCCGCAGGGCAGGACACCGCCCGCGGCTACGAGACGGAGCGCCCGGGAGTTAGACTGTGCCGCAGGGCAGGACACCGCCCGCGGCTACGAGACGGAGCGCCTGGGAGTTACTGTGCCGCAGGGCAGGACACCGCCCGCGGCTACGAGACGGAGCGCCCGGGTGTCAGACTGTGCAGCAGGGCAGGACACCGCCCGCGGCTACGAGACGGAGCGCCCGGGAGTCAGACTGTGCCGCAGGGCAGGACACCGTCCGGGAGTTAGACTGTGCCGCAAGGCAGGACACCGCCCGCGGCTACGAGACGGAGCGCCTGGGTGTTAGACTGTGCCGCAGGGCAGGACACCGCCCGCGGCTACAAGACGGAGCGCCCGGGAGTTAGACTGTGCCGCAGGGCAGGACACCGCCCGCGGCTACAAGACGGAGCGCCCGGGAGTTAGACTGTGCCGCAGGGCAGGACACCGCCCGCGGCTACAAGACGGAGCGCCCGGGAGTTAGACTGTGCCGCAGGGCAGGACACCGCCCGCGGCTACAAGACGGAGCGCCTGGGTGTTAGACTGTGCCGCAGGGCAGGACACCGCCCGCGGCTACAACACGGCAGGGCCGACGACGCTGGCGTGCGGTTACGAGCGGCCGTGAGCGCGGAGCGGTGCGGGGCCGACGTTCCGGAGTTTTGCTCTGTTGTATGTTGTGGATACTGGAGTGAGATGTTTTGGTTTTAATATAAATACCAATACTGATTTATATTAATCAACACGACGCAAACTAACTAAAAACAACACTCAAATACAGCTGTTGAAGCATGGAGCATGCAACTTATCACACCAATAATAGAAGCTGGTACAGTTTGTAGCGTCCCACTCACCGGTCCCCAGGGTGAGGTGCGCCACGCAGCCGGGCAGGGCGGCGGCGTGGTACCCCCACAGGCACGGGTCGGCTCATACTGCTTCGCCGGATCACAGTTGGAGTCATCCACCGTAGTGATACGGCGCTCCTCGTCCAGGGCGCCGCAGAAGACCTCCCGAGTCTGGAGACCGGGCCCACAGCCGGCCGAACACTGACGAGAGACGGGAACACGATCAGAAGTCCGGTAACAGACGGACAACAGACGGATAACAGACGGACAACACGGACGAATAACAGACAGATAACAGCCGGCCAGAAGACGGTCAACATACGGTCAGGAGAAGGATAACAGACGGACAGACGGATAACAGACGGACAACACGGACGGACGGACAGACGATCAGCAGACGGATAACAGGCGGGCAACAGGCATACAACATACGGACAACGGACGGACAACAGACGGACAACATACGGATAACATATGACAACATATGGACAACATATGGACAACATACGGACAACAGCCGGACAACATACTGACAACAGACTGACAACATACGGACAGCAGACGGACAACGGACTGACAACAGAAGGACAACCTACGGATAACTAAGTACAACATATGGGCAAAATACGGACAACAGCCGGAAAACAGACTGACAACAGACGGACAACAGACGGACAACAGGCGGACAACAGACGGCCTGCACACGAATAACAGACGGATATCAAACGGTCAGCACAAGGATAACGGGCGATCAACAGACAGGCGGCGAACAGAGGGACAACAGAAGGATAGCCTACCTCGCTCCACTCGGTGGTGTACCACCGGAAGGCGCAGTCCGGCGCGCCGCTGCAGGTCTGGTTGTCGGCCGGACGCCGGGAAGCCTGGCAGAACCGGTCGTCGAAGCGGCCGCCCTGGTCGTTGGTGCAGTAGACGGCCCGGGTCTGAACAGTCAGACCGCACACTCCGGAACACTGGGGGGGGGGGGAGATGTGGTCAGTAGGTCTGACGAAGTATGACGCCCGGGTCTGAACAGTCAGACCGCACACTCCGGAACACTGGGGGGGGGGGGGGGGGGGGAGATGTGGTCAGTAGGTCTGACGAAGTATGACGCCCGGGTCTGAACAGTCAGGCCGCACACTCCGGAACACTGGGGGGGGGGGGGGGGAGATGTGGTCAGTAGGTCTGACGAAGTATGACGCCCGGGTCTGAACAGTCAGGCCGCACACTCCGGAACACTGGGGGGGGGGGGGGGGGGAGAGATGTGGTCAGTAGGTCTGACGAAGTATGACGCCCGGGTCTGAACAGTCAGGCCGCACACTCCGGAACACTGGGGGGGGGGGGGGGGGGAGAGATGTGGTCAGTAGGTCTGACGAAGTATGACGCCCGGGTCTGAACAGTCAGACCGCACACTCCGGAACACTGGGGGGGGGGGGGGGGAGATGTGGTCAGTAGGTCTGACGAAGTATGACGCCCGGGTCTGAACAGACGGCCGCACACTCCGGAACACTGGGAGGGGGGGGGGGGAGATGTGGTCAGTAGGTCTGACGAAGTATGACGCCCGGGTCTGAACAGTCAGGCCGCACACTCCGGAACACTGGGAGGGGGGATGTGGTCAGTAGGTCTGACGAAGTATGACGCCCGGGTCTGAACAGTCGGCCGCACACTCCGGAACACTGGGGGGGGGGGGGGGGGGAGGGGAGAGATGTGGTCAGTAGGTCTGACGAAGTATGACGCCCGGGTCTGAACAGACGGCCGCACACTCCGGAACACTGGGGGGGGGGGGAAGATGTGGTCAGTAGGTCTGACGAAGTATGACGCCCGGGTCTGAACAGTCGGCCGCACACTCCGGAACACTGGGGGGGGGGGGGGGGGGGGGAGATGTGGTCAGTAGGTCTGACGAAGTGTGACGCCCGGGTCTGAACAGTCGGCCGCACACTCGGGAACATTGCAGCGGGAGAGCTGAGGTCAGCCGCGCTGGGCCTGAAGGACAAGACATCAGTAACAGAAGCAATTCAATTAGTTCTTAAGTACGTGTAATAATCAGAGCATACTCTTTCTATGCTTTACTTCAGGCAGGCATCCAATCACTGGCCAAGCACTAGGTGTGGCATGTCATGTCATATTTCATATATCGCAAATACAACCAGCGAAATAATGACTTTAAACGTAACGCTGTTCCCCGGTTTAAAGCGTCACGTACCCCGCTCCACTCGTTGGTGACTCCAGTTTCAAGCGTCACGTACCCCGCTCCACTCGGTGGTGACCCCCGTTCAAACGTCACGTCCCCGCTCCACACGGTGGTGACCCCGGTTCAAACGTCACGTACCCCGCTCCACTCGGTGGTGACCCCCGTTCAAACGTCACGTCCCCGCTCCACACGGTGGTGACCCCGGTTCAAACGTCACGTACCCCGCTCCACTCGGTGGTGACCCCCGTTCAAACGTCACGTCCCCGCTCCACACGGTGGTGACCCCGGTTCAAACGTCACGTACCCCGCTCCACTCGGTGGTGATTCAAACGTCACGTAACCCGCTCCACTCGGTGGTGACCCCCGTTCAAACGTCACGTCCCCGCTCCACACGGTGGTGACCCCGGTTCAAACGTCACGTACCCCGCTCCACTCGGTGGTGACCCCGGTTCAAACGTCACGTACCCCGCTCCACTCGGTGGTGACCCCGGTTCAAACGTCACGTCCCCGCTCCACACGGTGGTGACCCCGGGTTCAAACGTCACGTACCCCGCTCCACTCGGTGGTGACCCCGGTTCAAACGTCACATCCCCGCTCACACGGTGGTGACCCCGGTTCAAACGTCACGTACCCCGCTCCACTCGGTGGTGACCCCGGTTCAAACGTCACGTACCCAGCTCCACTCGGTGGTAACCCCGGTTCAAACGTCACGTCCCCGCTCCACACGGTGGTGACCCCGGGTTCAAACGTCACGTACCCCGCTCCACTCGGTGGTGACCCCGGTTCAAACGTCACGTCCCCGCTCCACACGGTGGTGACCCCGGGTTCAAACGTCACGTACCCCGCTCCACTCGGTGGTGACCCAGTCGACTCCCTCACACGGCCGCCGGTGGCACGGCTCTGTGTCGTTGGGCCGCGGCCTGTCACATTCGGTGTCCGGCAACAGTTCGGTGCTGATACTGGTCTGACGGTGACACAGGACCTGCCTCGTCCGCTGGCCGTCTCCGCACAACACGTCACACTGCGGGAGGGGGAGCAGACGGGGTCACGGGAGGTCAGTCGGTCACACGGTGGGAGAGGGGGGGGGAGCAGACGGGGTCACGGGAGGTCAGTCGGTCACACGGCGGGAGGTGTGGGGGGGGGGGGGGGGGTGCAGACGTGGTCACGGAAGGTCAGTCGGTCACACGGCGGGAGGGGGGAGTAGACGGGGTCACGGGAGGTCAGTCGGTCACACGGCGGGAGGGGGGGGGGGCAGACGGGGTCACGGGAGGTCAGTCGGTCACACTGCGGGGGGGGGGGGGAGACGGGGTCACGGGAGAGGTCAGTCGGTCACACGGCGGGAGGGGGGGGGGGGGGCAGACGGGGTCACGGGAGGTCAGTCGGTCACACGGCGGGAGGGGGGAGCAGACGGGGTCACGGGAGGTCAGTCGGTCACACGGCGGGAGGGGGGGGGGCAGACGGGGTCACGGGAGGTCAGTCGGTCACACTGCGGGAGGGGGGCAGACGGGGTCACGGGAGAGGTCAGTCGGTCACACGGCGGGAGGGGGGGGGGGGGGCAGACGGGGTCACGGGAGGTCAGTCGGTCACACGGTGGGAGGGGGGGGGGGGGGGAGCAGACGGGGTCACGGGAGGTCAGTCGGTCACACGGCGGGAGGGGGGGGGGCAGACGGGGTCACGGGAGGTCAGTCGGTCACACGGCGGGAGGGGGAGCAGACGGGGTCACGGGAGGTCAGTCGGTCACACGGCGGGAGGGGGGGGGGGGGCAGACGGGGTCACGGGAGGTCAGCCGGTCACACTGCGGGGGGGGGGGGGCAGACGGGGTCACGGGAGAGGTCAGTCGGTCACACGGCGGGAGGGGGGGGGGGGGGCAGACGGGGTCACGGGAGGTCAGTCGGTCACACGGCGGGAGGGGGAGCAGACGGGGTCACGGGAGGTCAGTCGGTCACGGCGGGAGGGGGGGGGGGGGGGGCAGACGGGGTCACGGGAGGTCAGTCGGTCACACTGCGGGAGGGGGGGGGGGCAGACGGGTCACGGGAGAGGTCAGTCGGTCACACGGCGGGAGGGGGGGGGGGGGGCAGACGGGGTCACG
The DNA here is from genome assembly GCA_036785665.1 of Chirona hameri. Lineage (NCBI taxonomy): Eukaryota > Metazoa > Arthropoda > Thecostraca > Balanomorpha > Balanidae > Chirona > Chirona hameri. Next base: position 249,484 of record JAXIVJ010000081.1, read on the forward strand.
GGAGGTCAGTCGGTCACACGGCGGGAGGGGGGGGGGGGGCGGACGGGGTCACGGGAGGTCAGTCGGTCACACGGCGGGAGGGGGGGGGGGGGGGGCAGACGGGGTCACGGGAGGTCAGTCGGTCACACGGCGGGAGGGGGGGAGCAGACGGGGTCACGAGAGGTCAGTCGGTCACACGGCGGGAGGGGGGGGCAGACGGGGTCACGGGAGGTCAGTCGGTCACACTGCGGGAGGGGGGGGGGGGCAGACGGGGTCACGGGAGAGGTCAGTCGGTCACACGGCGGGAGGGGGGGGGGGCAGACGGGGTCACGGGAGGTCAGTCGGTCACACGGCGGGAGGGGGGGGGGGCAGACGGGGTCACGGGAGGTCAGTCGGTCACACGGCGGGAAGGGGGGGGGGGGCAGACGGGGTCACAGGAGGTCAGTCGGCCATACGGCGGGAGGGGGGGGGGCAGACGGGGTCACGGGAGGTCAGTCGGTCACACGGCGGGGGAGGGGGGGGGGGGGGGGGGGCAGACGGGGTCACGCGAGGTCAGTCGGTCACACGGCGGGAGGGGGGGGGGGCAGACGGGGTCACGGGAGGTCAGTCGGTCACACGGCGGGAGGGGGGGGGGGGGCAGACGGGGTCACGGGAGGTCAGTCGGTCACACGGCGGGAGGGGGAGGCAGACGGGGTCACGGGAGGTCAGTCGGTCACACGGCGGGAGGGGGGGGAGGCAGACGGGGTCACGGGAGGTCAGTCGGTCACACGGCGGGAGGGGGGGGGGGGGCAGACGGGGTCACATGAGGTCAGTCGGTCACACGGCGGGAGGGGGGGGGGCAGACGGGGTCACAGGAGGTCAGTCGGTCACACGGCGGGAGGGGGGGGGGGGGGCAGACGGGGTCACGGGAGGTCAGTCGGTCACACGGCGGGAGGGGGAGCAGACGGGGTCACGGGAGGTCAGTCGGTCACACGGCGGGAGGGGGGGCAGACGGGGTCACGGGAGGTCAGTCGGTCACACGGCGGGAGGGGGGGGGGGGGCAGACGGGGTCACGGGAGGTCAGTCGCTCACACGGCGGGAGGGGGGGGGGGGGGCAGACGGGGTCACGGGAGGTCAGTCGGTCACACGGGGGGGGGGGGGGGCAGACGGGGTCACGGGAGGTCAGTCGGTCACACGGCGGGAGGGGGGCAGACGGGGTCACGGGAGGTCAGTCGGCCACACGGCGGGAGGGGGGCAGACGGGGTCACGGGAGGTCAGTCGGTCACACGGCGGGAGAGGGGGGGGGGGCAGACGGGGTCACGCGAGGTCAGTCGGTCACACGGCGGGAGGGGGGGGGGGGGCAGACGGGGTCACGGGAGGTCAGTCGGTCACACGGCGGGAGGGGGAGCAGACGGGGTCACGGGAGGTCAGTCGGTCACGGCGGGAGGGGGGGCAGACGGGGTCACGGGAGGTCAGTCGGTCACACTGCGGGAGGGGGGGGGGGCAGACGGGTCACGGGAGAGGTCAGTCGGTCACACGGCGGGAGGGGGGGGGGGCAGACGGGGTCACGGGAGGTCAGTCGGTCACACGGCGGGAGGGGGGGGGGGGGGGGGGCGGACGGGGTCACGGGAGGTCAGTCGGTCACACGGCGGGAGGGGGGGGGGGGCAGACGGGGTCACGGGAGGTCAGTCGGTCACACGGCGGGAGGGGGGAGCAGACGGGGTCACGAGAGGTCAGTCGGTCACACGGCGGGAGGGGGGGCAGACGGGGTCACGGGAGGTCAGTCGGTCACACTGCGGGAGGGGGGGGGGGCAGACGGGGTCACGGGAGAGGTCAGTCGGTCACACGGCGGGAGGGGGGGGGGGGGGGCAGACGGGGTCACGGGAGGTCAGTCGGTCACACGGCGGGAGGGGGGGGGGCAGACGGGGTCACGGGAGGTCAGTCGGTCACACGGCGGGAAGGGGGGGGGGCAGACGGGGTCACAGGAGGTCAGTTGGCCATACGGCGGGAGGGGGGGGGGGGGGGCAGACGGGGTCACGGGAGGTCAGTCGGTCACACGGCGGGGGAGGGGGGGCAGACGGGGTCACGCGAGGTCAGTCGGTCACACGGCGGGAGGGGGGGGGGGGGCAGACGGGGTCACGGGAGGTCAGTCGGTCACACGGCGGGAGGGGGGGGGGGGCAGACGGGGTCACGGGAGGTCAGTCGGTCACACGGCGGGAGGGGGAGGCAGACGGGGTCACGGGAGGTCAGTCGGTCACACGGCGGGAGGGGGGGGGGGAGGCAGACGGGGTCACGGGAGGTCAGTCGGTCACACGGCGGGAGGGGGGGGGGGCAGACGGGGTCACATGAGGTCAGTCGGTCACACGGCGGGAGGGGGGGGGGGGGCAGACGGGGTCACAGGAGGTCAGTCGGTCACACGGCGGGAGGGGGGGGGGGGGGGGGCAGACGGGGTCACGGGAGGTCAGTCGGTCACACGGCGGGAGGGGGAGCAGACGGGGTCACGGGAGGTCAGTCGGTCACACGGCGGGAGGGGGGGGGGGGGGGCAGACGGGGTCACGGGAGGTCAGTCGGTCACACGGCGGGAGGGGGGGGGGGCAGACGGGGTCACGGGAGGTCAGTCGCTCACACGGCGGGGGGGGGGGGCAGACGGGGTCACGGGAGGTCAGTCGGTCACACGGGGGGGGGGGGGCAGGCGGGGTCACGGGAGGTCAGTCGGTCACACGGCGGGAGGGGGGCAGACGGGGTCACGGGAGGTCAGTCGGCCACACGGCGGGAGGGGGGGGGGGGGGCAGACGGGGTCACGGGAGGTCAGTCGGTCACACGGCGGGAGAGGGGGGGGGGGGGGCAGACGGGGTCACGCGAGGTCAGTCGGTCACACGGCGGGAGGAGGGGGGGGGGGAGGGGCAGACGGGGTCACGGGAGGTCAGTCGGTCACACGGCGGGAGGGGGGGGGGGGGGGTGGGCAGACGGGGTCACGGGAGGTCAGTCGGTCACACGGCGGGAGGGGGAGGCAGACGGGGTCACGGGAGGTCAGTCGGTCACACGGCGGGAGGGGGGGGGGGGGGGGAGGCAGACGGGGTCACGGAAGGTCAGTCGGTCACACGGCGGGAGGGGGGGGGGGCAGACGGGGTCACAGGAGGTCAGTCGGTCACACGGCGGGAGGGGGGGGGGGGCAGACGGGGCACAGGAGGTCAGTCGGTCACACGGTGGGAGGGGGGGGGGGGGGGCAGACGGGGTCACGGGAGGTCAGTCGGTCACACGGCGGGAGGGGGGAGCAGACGGGGTCACGGGAGGTCAGTCGGTCACACGGCAGGAGGGGGGCAGACGGGGTCACGGGAGGTCAGTCGGTCACACGGCGGGAGGGGGGGGGGGGGCAGACGGGGTCACGGGAGGTCAGTCGGTCACACGGTGGGAGGGGGGAGCAGACGGGGTCACGGGAGGTCAGACGGTCACACGGCGGGAGGGGGGGGGGGGGGCAGACGGGGTCACGGGAGGTCAGTCGGTCACACGGTGGGAGGGGGGGGGGGGAGGCAGACGGGGTCACGGGAGGTCAGTCGGTCACACGGAGGGAGGAGGGGAGGGGCAGACGGGGTCACGGGAGGTCAGTCGGTCACACGGCGGGAGGGGGAGCAGACGGGGTCACGGGAGGTCAGTCGGTCACACGGCGGGAGGGGGGAGGGGCAGACGGGGTCACGGGAGGTCAGTCGGTCACACGGCGGGAGGGGGCAGACGGGGTCACGGGAGGTCAGTCGGTCACACGGCGGGGGGGGGGGGGGCAGACGGGGTCACGGGAGGTCAGTCGGTCACACGGCGGAGGTCAGACAGGATGCAACGGTATCATAAAGGATTACACTAATTTGAAACCATGCCATTATACAAGGTTAAAGACCTTGTTGTGAGATATGGTGAAATTTTAATTGAGCTTTGTAGGTATAAATGTAACGAATATATAGGTTAGGATGACGTTGCAGCGAAGATAGGCTTGAAGAAGTTAACAACGTTCATCATATTACTCCTGGAATTCGTTAAGTCAGTGTACGTTGCAGACGTCACCGACTCTTGAACTCTAATGGCTTGACCCCGATCAGTCTGTCATTTCTGACGTTTATCTGCACGTACCGGTGACCAGTCTCCGACGTGGTATCCGGGGCAGGGTCCGGCGGCGCAGTCTCGCACCTCCTCCGGTCGGTCGGCCCCGGCCTGCTCACATAGCTCGTCAGCGACCGAGGCGTTTAGCTCAGCGCTGACCCGCTGCTGACAGGTGACCGGCCGGGTCTGCACCCCCTGCTGACCGCAGGCGGCCCAGCACTCAGTCCAGTCCCCTGCTCGCCAGCTGAGGGGAGGGTCACAGTACTCACTCCAGTACCCTGCCCACCAGCTGAGGGGAGGGTCACAACACTCACCACCAGCTGAGGGGAGGGTCACAGTACTCACCGCCAGCTGAGGGGAGGAGCACAGTACCCTGCCCGCCAGCTGAGGGGAAGGTCACAGTACTCACCGCCAGCTGAGGGGAGGAGCACAGTACCCTGCCCACCAGCTGAGGGGAGGGTCACAACACTCACCACCAGCTGAGGGGAGGAGCACAGTACCCTGCCCACCAGCTGAGGGGAGGGTCACAACACTCACCACCAGCTGAGGGGAGGAGCACAGTACCCTGCCCGCCAGCTGAGGGGAAGGTCACAGTACTCACCGCCAGCTGAGGGGAGGAGCACAGTACCCTGCCCACCAGCTGAGGGGAGGGTCACAACACTCACCACCAGCTGAGGGGAGGAGCACAGTACCCTGCCCACCAGCTGAGGGGAGGGTCACAACACTCACCGCCAGCTGAGGGGAGGAGCACAGTACCCTGCCCACCAGCTGAGGGGAGGGTCATAACACTCACCACCAGCTGAGGGGAGGAGCACAGTACCCTGCCCACCAGCTGAGGGGAGGGTCACAACACTCACCACCAGCTGAGGGGAGGAGCACAGTACCCTGCCCACCAGCTGAGGGGAGGGTCACAACACTCACCGCCAGCTGAGGGGAGGAGCACAGTACCCTGCCCACCAGCTGAGGGGAGGGTCACAACACTCACCGCCAGCTGAGGGGAGGGTCACAGCACTCAGTCCAGTACCCTGCCCGCCAGCTGAGGGGAGGGTTAACAGCACTCACCGCCAGCTGAGGGGAGGGTCACAACACTCACCGCCAGCTGAGGGGAGGGTCACAGCACTCACCGCCAGCTGAGGGGAGGGTCACAGCACTCACCGCCAGCTGAGGGGAAGGTCACAGCACTCACCGCCAGCTGAGGGGAGGGTTAACAGCATACCTGGCTTGGCAGGGCTGCTCGTTGCAGGGTTCCGTCTGTTGTGGTTTCTCCTTGGGATCACAGAGGTCGTCAGACACCTCCTCCCCGTCCTCTCTCACGCAGCTCAGCTCCCGCTGACGAACGCCTGTGGAAGTTATGACGTCATGGAGGTACGGTACGCACTCGGTTCAAGTTGGTCATTCACGGCATAAATGTTGCCGAAGAAAGGACGAACCTCGACAGTACAAAAGGAAAGGTCTATTGATGAATGGAATGAACAAAACCTGTCTTGCATTGTTGCAAGCACGAATTATTTTATACCGACTGGACGTCATGCGACTTAAGCTTTCAATACTGTTTTCATAGAGATATTAGGTACTATTTGCGAATACGGTTTGATAGTTCTAATGGAAAAATCCTCACTGTTGTAATACCAATAAAATACAGAGTTATCGTATTCAACTCGGAGGGTAAATGAGGCATTCATGTATTATACAAGCCTCTGATTTTTAAACGTATTCTGCAAAGTATTTGTTTCCCGCAAAAGTATCCGGAAAAGATATGTTTGCACTGTGACGGCCATGGCCGGGTCGGGTTTGTACCTGTGCCACACAGTGCTGAGCAGTTGGACCACTCGGACGCCTGCCACGCGTACTCCTCCTTCCCGGGCTCCGCCACCGTCTGCGGTATACTGTACCGGTACCGGATCCCGGGGTTCGTGTCCTGGTACAGCAGCTGTCGGGAATCGGCGGGCCGACCGAGTCACACAGGAGAATCGGGAACAAACTGGTCTGCCGGTACTGGTAAATGCCAGGGTCCACTCCCTGGTATGTATGCAACAGCTCTGGGGGCAGCGACCGCCAGCAGCGTCACACAAGGGTGTATTCTGAACAAATTGTTTAGCGGTGAAGCTGATCGTCCTGTTGTTTAGAAAAGCGGACGAACCCTATGTTTACATTGAGCGTTCAGTTTAGAGCCGCCGATTTCGATCCTCAGCGACACCAGCATGGTGCAGGTTTCCAAGTCGCCACTTCAGGCAGGTCTCGAGGTCGTCATCTCAGGCTTACCACCAGGTAGAGTGGCTCGGAGGTCGGTCCCAGGGCTCGCAGCCGCTCCGGGCCAAAGAAGCCCGCCCGTCCCCGCTCGTAGTGGAACCGAGCACCGGCGAACGACTCGCTGGACGGCGGGGCGACGCGCCAGTCGCCGTTCAGGTAATAGTGACCCGAGAGGTTCCGCATCGCTGCGGCAAGGCGACGTCGGTGTTGAGGGATGCAAGTGGACACAGACTTCACGGAACAGACACGCCGACACATGGGGGAGAGATGACGGTGTCTGGGCGATACATAATATACCGATGACGTATGATGGTATTCTAACGAAGGAGCGAAGAGGCTCGATATCTATAGAGAAATTGTTAAACTGTAAATCAAAGCAACAAAAGGAATTAAAGATTGTTTCATTATTCCATAATTCGCAAGTTACATTTGGGTCCGGGGGGCGCCAACAGACAGACCACATTTATATATTGTTTAAAATACATTGAAGTGCGTTATACGTATTACGTACCCAGATAGTTGTTTGACGTTCGCACCTCCTCAATAAGGATATTTGTCGCTCCGGCCGGAATGAGCAGGATATCGTTGTATCCTGTAAAATAAAATGAGTGCGAAGCGATTCCAGTTGTTCTAATGTTTATTGTGATAAGTAATACCTATCAATTGAAGTTCACAGCTCAGCATGATCTAGGGTACATACATTGTAATAGCTGTTTACGGTAAGTAACTTCATTTTGCCCAAAAATAATCACATCGCTCGCAGATAAGTTTTGTTAAACAATAATTTGATTCGCAGCTTTTCTGTGATTTTAATCCGCTGCAATATATTGTATTAGATGTTTTGCAGCGCATCTTGTGGTACTGTGACACGGATACTACATCTATAAAACAATAAAAATATTGGCACCGGCCCGCCGCGTACCTATGCTTAGTAAGCTAGTAAGACGAACAAGTGGCATATGGCATACGCTAATCGTCAACATGGCCTACCTTGCCGCAGCTGGTTGGAGTCGAGGGTGCCCTCGGCTGTGTTGCACGTGCTGCCGTCTCCACCACACACACGGCACGCGTCCTCGCGCAGAGGAGAGCCCAGCACGCGGTCACATCCTACCGGCTAGAGAAGAGACAAGGCTGGCAAACGGGCTCAGTCCAAATGGCAACACGACTGTGTGTGTCGGCACAGTATCATCAGCAGGGAGAACATATGCCTTTGTCTGACAGCAGTCAGCACAAAAGCGTCAGTTTGGAGATACCACAAAGCTTTTGATGATGTCGACTGACTGTGATCTGATGATTCCGTTGACGTGATTATTTTTTCCCGTTGGCCAATAAACTATCTTCATCGTTTACCCCAACACCAAACATTGACTCTACACTGATAAGTGATAGGTAGTATTACCATAGATTCACCATAGCCAAATGTCCTTGGATCAACACTTCTGTATATGAGACCGTGTTAGTAATGCTCCAACCACTACGTCTGACTGATGTCACTGGTCCGTCCATTTCCTGCGTGATGACCTTGACTGGTCCTGTCACTAGGCGCCGGCCGAGCGCCGCGGGGGTGACGGTGTTAGACTGTGTCGCAGGGCAGGACACAGCCCGCGGCTACGAGACGGCACGCCTGGGTGTTAGACTGTGCCGCAGGGCAGGACACAGCCCGCGGCTACGAGACGGAGCGGGCCGACGGACAGGGGCGGCGCCACCGATTTTTTGCCAGGGGTGGCAAAATTGATTGAGTTGGTACGCATGTATTCTCTACTCGAAAAATTGTAACCGAAGTATAAAATGCATATAAACCTCGCACCAAACAAGATTAAACCCCATCACATTTCATCCTATTTTTATGTTATTATTTAGCTGATTTTTGCCTGTTTTCCAAATATTTTTAGCACATTATTTTGATACCTGACCCATAAATGATTACTAGCACCCCACGATGAATTAACTATGTATCGCGTTTTTTGCAGATGATAGACAATTTGCAATTAATAAAATTAACAAATTATAGCTTCTGTAAGTATAATCTTGGAACCCCTGTATTGCACCTGTCCCCCTGCATATGCCCCTGTCCTGGTCCTGTGCCTGTCCCCGCTCCTTCCCCTGCTCTTGCCAGGCCTTCTCATCCCCTGTTCCTGTCTCGTCCCTCTTCTTACCCTTTCTCTATTCATATCCATGTCCAGTCCATGCCCTTCCCTGCCCATGCACTGTCCCTTCCTCTTCCATGTTCTGTCCCTACTCCGACCTTGTCCCTTGTTCCCTGTCACTCCCTCTACCCTGACAATTGTCCTGCTCCTGCCCCAGCCCTGCCCCTGCTCTGCCATATCTCGGCCTACCTTTATTCTGTCTATACCCTGTCTTACCATGTCCCTACCATGCCCGTTCTGCCTCTTCCCCAGCCCCACATCTAATCTACCTCTGCCATGTCTTTACTCTGCCCCGTTCCTGTCTTGTCCTGTCCTGCCATGCCTCTGTCCTGCCATGTCCTGCCTTGTCCTGTCCAGACTTGCTCTGTCCCGCCTCCGACATGACATGGCTCTGCCCTGTCCTGCGCTACCCCGCCTCTTCCCTGAACCGTTTCTGCCCTGTCCCGCATCTGCCCTGTCCTGTCCCGCTTTTGCCCTGTCCCGCCTCTGTCACGTCCCGCTTCTTTCCTGCCCCGCCTCTGCCCTGCATCGCCTCTGCCCTGCTCCGCCTCTGCCCTGTCCCGCCTCTGCTCTGATCCGCCTTTGCCCTGCCATGCTCTGTGGTCACGCGCAGGCAAAGCAGAGTTGTGACAATGCAAATATATTACCGATCAGGGGCGGACCTTTATATCTCTTTTGGAGAGCCCGAGCCCCCCCCCCCATGCTGAACTCAGCCCCCCCCCAATGGTGCTCCGGGCCCCCCAATGTTTTCCAAAATGTGTGCCCCTCTAAAATTGCAAGGACTATCCGTACAGATTGTTCTGTTTTGAATGTTGCGTATTTCATCATATCAAGATGTGATTCCAATTTCCATCTTAGCAATACTTCATCTTAAAAGTTACGAGCATTGTGATTCCATCTGCGACTGCTTTTCGATTATGATATAATGGGTAAGTACTAAGTTGGTAGCATGGATTATCTTCTGGTAACAAGTCCGTAGATACAAGGTTCAAGCGTTCAGATAAGCGAATAGCGGAGGGGGTGCATGCAAATTAGCGATCGGAGTGCTCTATTTAAATGGTGTTCAATGGAATTTGTTGTAAATTTATTGTTTTCCTGAAATAAGGCTGATAGTTTATGCAGCCTTTTTGTCTCCCTGGTATTGCAATATCCTAAATATCCAACATCCGTGCTAAAATACTAGTTTGATGCGGAGGAACGTCGAGGGGAGCCAGCAAAGGGCATCGGGTCATCGTGGCCAGGGAGGCCTAGGGGTCCATGGCTCTACCAGGAGGTTAACCGATGTCGGCCTGAGGGGGTCCTTGGTTGACCTGACGAGCCCTCGGTTACCCTGAGCGAGTCTCGTTGGGCCTGGAGGGGAGTTCGGTCGACTTGAGGGAGTCCTTCGTCCACCCGAGAGGGTTCCAGTCGGCCCAAGGAGCCATTGTTTGGCCTGAGGGTTCCCCTGCCGGCCTGAGGGGGTTCCAGTCGGCCCAAGGAGCCATTGTTTGGCCTGAGGGTTCCCCTGCCGGCCTGAGGGGGTTCCAGTCGGCCCAAGGAGCCATTGTTTGGCCTGAGGGTTCCCCTGCCGGCCTGAGGGGGTTCCAGTCGGCCCAAGGAGCCATTGTTTGGCCTGAGGGTTCCCCTGCCGGCCTGAGGGGCTTCATTCGGCCTGATCGGCCTGAGGGGCCTGATTCGGCCTGATCGCCTGAGGGGCCCTCGGTCGACTAGGGGGGCCCTCGGTCGGCTTGAGGGAACCTCGGCCAGCTTCAGGAGGCCCTTAGTCGGCCTGGGGGTGTCCAGTCGGCCTGACGAGCTCTTCTTCGCCCTGAATGAGCTTCTGTCGGCCTGGATGGGAGCTCGGTTGGCCTGAGGGACCTGAGGTCGACTTTATGAGCCCTCGATCGGCTTGAGGGAACCTCGGCCGGGCTGAGGGGCCCTTGGTCGGCCTGAGGAGCTTTTGTTCGGCCTGAGGGTCTCTTTGCTGGCCTGAGGGACCCTTTGTCGGCTTGAGGGGGCCTCAGTCGGTCTGAGTGGCCCTCGGTATGCCTGAGGGGACCTCGGTCCGCGTGAGTGGGCCCTATGTGGGCCAGAAAGGCCCTCGCTTGGCCTGAGGGGCCCTCGGTCAGCTTGAGGGGGCCCTCAGTTGGCTTGAGGAATCCTCGGTCGGCCTGAGTGGCTCTCGTTCGGTCTGTTGGGACCTCAACCAGTTTTAAGTTTTGTTTTCGGTCTGATGGGTCCTTGGTCGGCCTGAGTGGCCCTCGGTCGGCCTATACGGGTCCCTAGTGTGCCTGTGGGGCTCTTCTGTCGGCCTTAGGGGGCTCTCGGTCGACTTGAGGGACCCTTGGTCGGCTTGAGGGGGCCCATGGTCGGCCTGAAGGAGAACTCAGTCGGCCTGAGGGGGCCATCGGTCGGCCCGAGTGGCTCTTGCCAGGCCTGAGCGGGTCCCAGGCTGATCTTAGAGGGCCATTGTCTAGGCTGAAAGAACCCGGCGGTCTGAGAGGGGCCTCAGTTGGTTTGAGACAGTATATTCCAGGCCTTAGAGCCTTAGGCTCCTTGCCGTTCTGAAATGACCTTTGTCATGCCTGGGAGGGCCCTATGCCCGTCTGAGAGGTCTGTTTACCGGTTTGGAAGTCATCGGTCATCGATCGATCATCGATCATCGGTCTACCAGAGATGACCACGTGTGATCTGAGAGGGCCTTACGCTTGTCTAAGAGGGCCATTGTCAGACCTAAGAGGGCACTGTACAAGTCTGAGAAAGCTCTCGGTCACTCTGGAGAGCCCCTATACGTGTTGAGAGAGCCATGTCGGTCGGAAGCAGTCTTGCAGACTTGTAGTCGGAATCTGAGTCTATTGGAGTCGGTAAGTTTTGCCGGAGTCGGAGTCAGTTAAATTTTGCCGACTCCGGCTGGCATGTGAAAATTATGTATGAGGTACGTGTTTTTCGGATGCAATTTTAATGGGTCACCGATGGCGATAATTTAACATTTAACGGCTTCGCAATTGTGTTACTGTCCTTAAAAAATAATTATATGACTAGTCAGTGTTTACCTATCAATTTCAGTTAACTAGTAATTTGTCAATTTTATGGGCTGAAAGAAGGAAATTGGGGAAAAATGTTTTGGATATTTTGTTTCCTGTATGAAACGGTCAAAATGGTTCCATAATTGTAATAGTTTTACAATAAATATATTATTTAATAATTATACACTATATATACATATATATGGTATTGGACATTAAGTTTCAACTTTCAACTTAAGCATTCGGGCGTTGCCCCCCCCCCTCCAACTGATTTAATAAAGTTCCACCACTGTTACCGATGGTGGGCTTTATTTTGGTTACCGCTTTTAGTTTGAAACAAAATCAAGCAGTGCACAAAACATTCGAAATAAAATCTGCATCAGAAGTTTGCCATTGCCAATGCATGTTGAATGATCTAGTCGGGTCTATTCTCAGCAATGGAGAGTTCAAAGGAACTAAAACATCGCAATGCACGAAGTCATATTCCGTGAAAGAAACATGCAAGCAGCCATCGGACGACATGAATCGATGCAGGAGGCGCCGGATAGGTAACAATCAATTTAACCCGCACTCTGCCCGGGGAGCGGATATCACCTCAGGGCGGGGGGATGCAAACCTCAGAGGGGGGGGGGGGGGGGCTGAGGTTTTTCATGAATAGCGAAAGACGGTGGTGCGCAGAGCCGCCAAATTTTGCATAGCTGTTTGGGCATCAATAACCCACATTCTGCTAAATTTGTGACATGAGGGTCATCTCAGGTCAGGTCAACAGGTCAAGTTAAGTGGCCCCACCTCCAAACAAGTTGTTGAAAGTTTGTGGTCGTTGCAAAGTCACAGTGATTGACCGAACATTTTGAAACTCACAGGATTTCATCAGGTCATAAGCACCTACCATTCGTTTATCTCGATATTTTTGTATATTGCTGACTTAAGGTCAGGTCGATTTCGTGAGCTCCCCACTAGATAAGTAAATGGGGAAAAATGAAACACGTTTAAATCCATAGGGAAATGGCTAAATTTGACCAGTTTTCGCCAGATCCACAACACTTGTGCCAAATGCAATGCCCTATGCCACAATTATGTTCTTTGAAGTCTGGTGGTATTGGGGCTTTATGACTACGTGACTGGCGACATTTATAGTCGGGGGCTCTCACGCCGACCCAAGCGGGGTAACCGAATGACCTCGCCAGTAGCCAGACTCCAACCCAGAACCCATGGGTTCCGAGCCCAACGCTCTACCGACTGAGCCACCCGGACCCTCTATTTGACCTCTTCGAGGCGAACTCAGGTATGAGGTAACCCCCCAGGTCACGTGTGCTTTTTTCTCTCCAATAACTCTTTACCAATTAACGAAGGTAGAGCAATGGGGTTTTCACCATTGTATTTCAACGCATCGATTGATGCAAAATTTGACCTTGAACTGACCTTGGCCTGACCTCAGGTCAGGTCATTTTGTTGGGGATATGACCTAACCATGTCTCACGATATATCATTCGATGTGTCTCGACGAGAGAAACACAATTATGTTTTTTTCTTCTGTTTTTCTCTATCATGTCCCTGTCAAATGTTATTTCTTAAATTAATTCGGCATTTCTTAGAATGTTTGAAGTTAAATGGTTTATATTCTGACCTAACTATTGACCTTAGGTCGATTCTGATGAAACCTCAATGACAGCAAATTAAATTATATTACGAACGCTAATTTCTGCGTGTCTGCGCGTCATGCGTCTTTGAGTTATCGACATATAGACGGTTCTGTTAAGGACACCCATATATAGGCGATATTTGACTTGATGACCTTTAGTGACCCCAATTTTGACCTGACCTAAAAAATGGCCGGTATACTTTCCATAGAGCTTGTCTCGAGCTATCTAACACCGTTTTCCGCTTATCGCTAGCCGTGTGGTTTTCGAAACCTTAGGCGGCTATCCGCCCCGCGCGCCAGTCAGTTTGTGGTTGGCGCGAACCCCGGCAGAGCAAGGGTTAAAATTTATTTTATTTTATTTTTAAATTAAAACATTACGCGTCGCCCTGCCCTGCTCCACCATCTGTCTTGCCCTGTCCCACCTCTGTCTTGCCTTGCTCTGCCTTGCCTTTTTCTGCCCTGCCCTGCCCTGCCCTGCCCTGCCCTGCCCTGCCCTGCCCTGCCCTGCTCTGCGCCCTGCCCCTGCCTCGCCCCTGCCCTGCGCCCTGCCCTGCGCCCTGCCCTGCGCCCTGCCCTGCGCCCCTGCCCTGCGCCCTGCCCTGCGCCCTGCCCTGCACCTTCCTCTGCGCCCTGCCCTGCACCTTCCTCTGCGCCCCTGCCCTGCGCCCTGCCTCTGCCCTGCCCTGCGCCCTGCCCTGCGCCCTGCCCTGCGCCTGCTCTGCGCCCTGCCCTGCGCCCTGCGCCCTGCCCTGCGCCCTGTCCCTGCGCCCTGTCCTGCGTCCTGGCCCTGCGCCTCCCTGCGCCTCGCCCTGCGCCCTGCGCCCTGCGCCCTGCGCGCCTGCCCCTGCCCTGCCCTGCCCTGCCCTGCCCTGCCCTGCCCTGCCCTGCCCTGCCCTGCCCTGCCCTGCCTCTGCCTCTGCTCTGCTCTGCTCTGCTCTGCTCTGCTCTGCTCTGCTCTGCTCTGCTCTGCTCTGCTCTGCTCTGCTCTGCTCTGCTCTGCTCTGCTCTGCTCTGCCTCTGCTCTGCCTCTGCTCTGCTCTGCTCTGCTCTGCTCTGCTCTGCTCTGCTCTGCTCTGCTCTGCTCTGCTCTGCTCTGCTCTGCTCTGCTGCTCTGCTCTGCTCTGCTCTGCTTCTGCTCTGCTCTGCTCTGCTGCTCTGCTCTGCTCTGCTCTGCTCTGCTGCTGCCTGCTCTGCCTGCCCTGCCCTGCCCTGCCCTGCCCTGCCCTGCTGCCCGCTCTGCCCTGCTCGTGCCTGCTCTGTGCCCTGTCCTGCCGCCCCTGCGCCCTGCCCGCCTGCCCTGCCCTGCCCTGCCCTGCCCTGCCCTGCCCTGCCCTGCCCTGCCCTGCCTGCCCTGCCCTGCCCTGACCTGACCTGACCTGACCTGACCTGACCTGACCTGACCTGACCTAGACCTGACCTGACCTGACCTGACCTGCTCTGCTCTGCTCTGCTCTGCTCTGCTCTGCTCTGCTCTGCCTGCCCTGCCCTGCCCTGCCCTGTCCTACCCTGCCCTGCCCTGCCCTGCCCTGTCCTGTCCTGCCCTGTCCCCTGCCCTGCGCCCTGCCCTGCGTCCTGCCCTGCGCCCTGCCCCTGCGTCCTGCCCTGCGTCCTGCCCTGCGCCCTGCCCTGCGCCCTGCCCTGCGCCCTGCCCTGCGCCCTGCCCTGCACCCTGCCCTGCGCCCTGCCTTGCCCTGCGCCCTGCGCCCTGCGCCCTGCGCCCTGCCCTGCCCTGCCCTGCCCTCTGCCTGCCCTGCCCTGCCCTGCCCTGCCCTGCCCCTGCCATGCCCTGCCCTGCCCTGCCCTGCCCTGCCCTGCCCTGCCCTGCTCTGCCCTGCCCCAGTGTTCTGCCCGGTGCCCAGTGCACAGTGCCCTGTCTTGCCCCTGCCCTGCCCTGCCCTGCCCTGCTCTGCCCTGCCCTGCCCTGCCCTGCCTGCCCTGCCCTGCCCTGCCCCTGCCCTGCCCCTGCCCTGCCCTGCCCTGCCCTGCCCTGCCCTGCCCTGCCCTCTGCCCTGCCCTGCCCTGCCCTGCCCTGCCCCTGCCCTGCCCTGCCCTGCCCTGCCTGCCCTGCCCTGCTGCCCTGCTTGGACCTGCCCTGCCTATTACCTCCGTCCTGTCCTGCCCCACCCAGTGGTGCCGGCACAACTTGTTGCATTGACGTGCTCTCGGTTAGATAAGTCAAATTATATTACCATTAACCCGATAAAGAGCGAAAGTTTCGGTCAGATTGGCGAATATTATGGTCATGACAAGATAGTATCTATAGTTTGAATAGCAATATAGGCTAAGATGACTAAAATTTGCATTGGTCGACGAAGGGAACTGTTCCATATGTTCGCAGCAGTCGGAATCCTCAATTTTGGTAAAAACAGCACCAGTGCAATTTTAACGGTGGCCTAAATTTTAAGGTTGGCAATGCAGTGGCAAGACAGGGGTGGCAGTCTGCCACCCCTGCCCCTATGGTGGCGCCCCAGTGTCAAGGCAGGGTGGCAGTCTGCCACCCCTGCCCCTATGGTGGCGCCCCAGTGTCAAGGCAGGGTGGCAGTCCTGCCACCCCTGCCCCTATGGTGGCGCCCCAGGTGTCAAGGCAGGGTGGCAATCTTCTACCCCTGCCCCTATGGTGGCGCTCCAGTGTCAAGGCAGGGTGGCAGTCTGCCACCCCTGCCCCTATGGTGGCGCCCCAGTGTCAAGGCAGGGGTGGCAGTCTGCCATCCCTGCCCCTATGGTGGCGCCCCAGTGCCAAGGCAGGGGTGGGCAGTCTGCCACCCCTGCCCCTATGGTGGCGCCCCAGTGTCAAGGCAGGGTGGCAGTCTGGACACACCTGCCCCTATGGTGGCGCCCCAGTGTCCAGGCAGGGTGGGCAGTCTGCCACACCTGCCCCTATGGTGGCGCCCCAGTGTCAAGGCAGGGTGGGCAGTCTGCCACCCCTGCCACTATGGTGGCAGTGTGCCACCCCTGCCCCTATGGGTGGCAGTATGCCACCACTGCCCCTATGGTGGCAGTCTGTCACCCCTCCCCCTATGGTGGCAGTCTGCCACCCCTGCCCCTATGGGTGGCAGTCTGGCCACTCCTGCCCCTATGGTGGCAGTCTGCTACCCCTGCCCCTATGGTGGCAGTCTGCTAACCCCTGCCCATATGGTGGCAGTCTTCCCGCCCCTGCCCCTATGGTGGCAGTCTGCCACCCCTGCCCCTATGGTGGCAGTCTGCCGCCCCTGCCCCTATGGTGGCAGTCTGCCACCCCTGCCCCTAAGGTGGCAGTCTGCCACTCCTGCCCCTATGGTGGCAGTCTTCCACCCCTGCCCCTATGGTGGCAGTCTGCTACCCCTGCCCCTATGGTGGCAGTCCTGCTACCCCTGCGCCCATATGGTGGCAGTCTTCCGCCCCCTGCCCCTATGGTGGCAGTCTGCTACCCCCTGCCCCTATGGTGGCAGTCTGCTACCCCTGCCCATATGGTGGCAGTCTTCCGCCCCCTGCCCCTATGGTGGCAGTCTGCCACCCCTGCCCCTATGGGGTGGCATGTCTGCCGCCCCCCTGCCCCTATGGTGGCATGTCTGCCACTCCCTGCCCCCTACGGTGGCAGTCTTCTCCACCCCCTGCCCCTATGGTGGCAGTCTGCCACCCCCTGCCCCTCTATGGTGGCAGTCTGCCAACCCCTGCCCCTATGGTGGCTCCCCTGCCAACCCCCTGCCCCTATGGTGGTAGTCTGCCACCCCCCTGCCCCTATGGTGGCTCCCTGCCACCCCTGCCCCTATGGTGGTGGGCGCCGCCTGTGCACTGGACACTGAACCCGCTGGAGTTTTGCTCTGCTGTGCTCACATGTTGTGATGTTAGAGTAGGATGTTTCGGTTTTAATATCCCTAAGTAGCAATCATGGTTTATCTTACCCTGCAGATGCCATCGACGCAGACATCGAGTTGGTTCTCGCCACAGCTGGTGCCGTCCACCACCTTGGGCCGGTGCCGGAAGTAGAAACCGCTCCCCCTGAGGTTTACAGGTTGAGCTCGCACGGACTCACCGACTTCGTGTACGGCACCCACCTGTCATGGACAGACATTTGTCATATGACAGGAGCACGCACCCACCCTGACGGAAGTCAGCTGTCATGACATTAGGTAACCGCCACAGAATGTCATCTGACAGGACAGTAACCAACACCCACCTGACGGATAGTCAGCTGTCA
Organism: Chirona hameri; assembly: GCA_036785665.1. Lineage (NCBI taxonomy): Eukaryota > Metazoa > Arthropoda > Thecostraca > Balanomorpha > Balanidae > Chirona > Chirona hameri. The sequence goes on from JAXIVJ010000081.1 coordinate 266,752, forward strand.
TGACATCAGGTAACCGCCACAGATGTAATCTGACAGGACAGTACACAACACCCACCTGACGGATTGTCAGCTGTCATGACATTAGGTAACCGCCACAGATGTCATGTGACAGGACAGTAAACAACAACCCACCTGACGGATAGTCAGCTGTCATGACATCAGGTAACCGCCACAGATGTCATCTGACAGGACAGTACAACAACACCCACCTGACGGATAGTCAGCTGTCATGACATTAGGTAACCGCCACAGATGTCATCTGACAGGACAGTAACCAACACCCCACCCTGACGGATAGTCAGCTGTCATGGACATCAGGTAACCGGCCACAGATGTCATCTGACAGGACAGTACACAACACCCACCTGACGGATAGTCAGCTGTCATGACATTAGGTAACCGCCAAAGATGTCATCTGACAGGACAGTAAACAACACCCACCTGACGGATAGTCAGCTGTCATGACATTAGGTAACCGCCAAAGATGTCATCTGACAGGACAGTAAACAACACCCCACCTGACGGATAGTCAGCTGTCATGACATTAGTAACCGCCAAGATGTCATCTGACAGGACAGTAAACAACACCCACCTGACGGATAGTCAGCTGTCATGACATTAGGTAACCGCCACAGATGTCATCTGACAGGACAGTAACCAACACCCACCTGACGGATTGTCAGCTGTCATGACATTAGGTAACCGCCACAGATGTCATCTGACAGGACAGTAACCAACACCCACCTGACGGATTGTCAGCTGTCATGACATCAGGTAACCGCCACAGATGTCCATCTGACAGGACAGTAACCAACACCCACCTGACGGATTGTCAGCTGTCATTACATTAGGTAACCGCCACAGATGTCATCTGACAGGACAGTAAACAAACAACCCACCTGACGGATAGTCAGCTGTCATTACATTAGGTAACCGCCACAGATGTCATCTGACAGACAAAACAACACCCACACACCCACCTGACGGATAGTCAGCTGTCATGACATCAGGTAACCGCCACAGATGTCATCTGACAGGACAGTAACCAACACCCACCTGACGGATTGTCAGCTGATTTATTAATAGACTCGTCTGTCTCTCGAAAACACTTGATAGTTGATGGAAAATAAACAGAGGTAGAAAGCTTACTGCATCTCAAATCGGTGTTAAACCCACAACGCTAATTACACGAAGACTTCAATAACCCGCGCCGTGCCGGTGCTCGGCGCCAACTTTCGCCGTGCCGGGGGTGTTTAGACACCCCCCTCCAACTCGAAAACTAAAAGAGCTAGAAAGACTCAGAAAAGCGTGTTCGAAAGCTCTCGAGAAGCACATTCGAAAGTACAAAGGATATTTTTTCCTAAAGCCAATATTGAGGTCACCAGAGGTCATCAAAGGTCAATTTTCCTGTTTTAGGACATTGCTCCAGAAATTCCCATATATCTCAGAAACGATGATAGTTAGAAAGAAACGGAAAATAGCAAACACCAGCCAGTGAAATTTTTAATCGCTGGGGTGTCCTCAGATTTGATCTCAGGTCAATATTTGAGGCTCCAGAGGTCAAAAGAAAGAAAAAATGCAGTTTTTTTGCTAAATCGTTTTTTTGCTATTAACTTTTTACTTAATATAGATAACGGAAAACTCTTTACATCATTGTGTTTATCTTGTCAAGGCGCTTTGAATGATATATATATGGTGACCTTGTTAAAACAACTTAACAATTTGACCTAAGGTCAAGGTCATGTGGTGACTCAAGTAGGTCATGGTTGCATATGGGAAGATGTACCCTCGACGAGACAAACACATTGGTGTCGGTTTTACTTCTCTATCGTCATTATGTCGAGAGTTATTGACATACAACTGTTGGTGACCTCGGATGACCTCGGCTGACCCTGTAGGGGTCAGTGAACAAAAATGGCACCTAAGTCATCAAGAATGGCCTATAATAACATGATCCAGAAGGAATTAGACTGATATCTTGCGTATCTTTGGAATAGGAAGCATTTGAATATTTCCCCATTGACTTATAATGGGGAGGTCACGAAATTGACCCGACCTTAGGTCGCTGATATAAAAAATTCAAGATAAACAAACTGTAGATACATATGACCTTATAAAATCCTGTAAGTATAAAACCGATCATCTAAAAACTGTGACTGTGGTACGACCACAAGTTTTTTTTGGAGGTGAGGTCCACGTGACCTGGTCTGGTGACCTGACCTGAGATGACCCGATGTATTTTTTTTACATAATGTGCGCAATTGATGCCCAAACAGCTGTGTCAAAAAAGGCGGCGCTGTGCGCCGCCGTTTTTTCGCTATCCTCGAAAAACCTGAGGGGGGGTGTCTAAACACCCCCCCCCCCCCCGGCACGGCGCGGGATAAAACATCTCTAACAAGCAAATATGGATTGTGTATGGTTAAGGCACATTTACTAGCATAGTAGCAAAAACAGAGTGATCTGGTAATCGTTTGGATGAACACTGAACAAATTACACCGTCAAAAGTACGCCCCAGAGGGGTGTTTTGCAACACCTCCTTAGGGTGTCGAACACTACAAAACGGCGTCAAAAAAGAGTCGGACTCTACAAAATGTGTCTGACACCTTCTCAACGGGAGTCCTGACTGCTTCAAGAGAGTCGCACTTCTCTTGAAGGTCCCATAAAACACAATTTTGTAGAGTCTGACTCTTTTTTACACCGTTTTTTGTAGTGTTCGATTCCCTAAGGAGCTGTTGCAAAACACCCCTCTGGGGCGGACATTTTGACGGTTGTCCCAATCCACGTATGTATGTTACCTGTAGATGCGTCCTTCGAAGGGAACTTTATCAAACTCCGAACACTGTTCCTCTCTGAGGTCTTTTGATCCGGCTGGACACGGCTGCAAACAGATCAGTTTATGTCACTCCGTTGAAACTCCTTGTTATGTTATTTATGAAAGTATAACTCTTCATGCCTGAATATTACTTACTCGTATCAAAAATGCATGATTCGTTGTAACTTTAACCCGCGCCCCGGGACGCCTCTGAGACAACTTCGCCCTGGTTGGGGGGGGGGGGGGGGGGGGGGGGGGGGGTCAAAACGACCCACACTAACTCGAAAACTAAAAGGCTAGTGGAAAAGCGTTCGAAAGCTCTCAACAAGAACATTCGAAGTTACTCGGTCATTTTTGTGCTCAGGTCAATATTGAGGTCACCATAGGTAATCAAAGGTCAAATTTTCCAAGTACAGGACTTTGCTCCAGAAACCCCCAAATATCTCGGGAACTATGATAGCTAGAAACAAACGAAAAACAGTCGAAAGCTTATTAAAAATGTAATCGCCATCGATGTCCTCAAATTCACGATAATTTAGGCTCCAGAGGTTACCAAAGGTCACGATGGATTTTCTTCCAATTTTTTTTTCTCTCGTGAATAACTTGTATTGGTTGAACATACATCAACTATTTTAACACCATCGTGTTTGTCTCGTCAAGACGCTCCGAAACATTAAGGGTGACCGGGTTAGGTCAACTTCGAAAATTGATCTCAGGTCAAGGTCATTTGGTAGGTCATGTTGCATATAGGGTGACGCGACTCGAAACACAGTGGTGTCATTCGCACGTCTCTATCTTTATTCTATATCAAGAGTTATTGGCAACAAAGGGCTGGTGACCTCAGATGACCTCAGCTGGCCTTGCAGTGGCCACTGAGCAACAATTGCCCTTGGGGCATCAAGAATGAGCTAAAAATAACATGATTCTGAAAGAGTTTACCTGATCTAATGCATATTATCTGAATAGGAAGCATTTGTATATTTTACCTTTGACATATAATGGGGAAGTCACGAATTGACCTGACCTTAGGTCACCGATATACACAAATCTGAGATAAACAAATTGTAGGTACTTATCACCTTATGAAATCCTGTAAGTTTCAAATCTCTCGGACAAACACTGTTAATTTGTCACAACAAACATTTTTTTAAAGTTGAAGTCATGACGTGACCTGGTGACCTGACCTGTGATGACATGAGGTCAAAACTCGCACACAATGTGGTTAATTGATGCCCGAACAGCTGTGCCAAATGTAGCGGCGCACAGCCCCGCCGTTTTCTCACTATTCCCGAAAAACCTCAGAGGATCAAAATGAGCCCCAATAGGCGTAGGTTAAATAAATAGTAAAAAGTGTGTGTTATGCGATAGGGTAAGGTGGAGCAAGAAACCCCGCCGGTGTTAAACGCCCCTCCCAAAGTTATCGAACTCTAAATTGCTGGGGAAAACTGTTATGCTCTACAAAACAAGCACAATATACATGGTCAGTGAAATCATAAAAGCCGACATAATTTCTACGGCATTACAAACTTGTTAAATGGAGAAGGTAGAATTAGGGCGATGCAGAATGCCAGGCAAATCTCCAAACTATGTCACAATGCTAACACTCTCCGCCTCCCGTCAAATAGGAAACGAGATTTTCAGCAAAAGCATTCCGCAAAAAGTCTTGCCCCACCTTACCTTATACCTATATGTTAGTTGACATATCACACACGATATATGTATATGGCATTATGGCATACGACACGGGAAATGAGACTGGAAATGAAGCCATATGACACGAGAAAGTTTAGCATATAATTGTCTGGATATATATATATATATATAATATATATATATATATATATATATATATATATAATATATAGATAGATAGATAGATAGATATAGATATAGATATAGATATAGATATAGATATAGAGTATAGATATAGATAAATATAGATATAGATATAGATATAGTATAGATATAGATATAGATATAGATATAGATATAGATTAGATATAGATATAGATAGATATAGATATAGATATAGATATAGATATAGATATAGATATGGATAGGTATAGGATATAGATATAGTATATAGATATAGATATAGATATAGATATAGATATTATAGATATAGATATAGATATAGATATATAGATAGATATAGATATAGATATAGATATAGATATCAGATATAGATATAGATATAGATATAGATATAGATATAGATATAGATATAGATATAGATATAGATATAGATATAGATATAGATATAGATATATAGATATAGATATAGATATAGATATAGATATAGATATAGATATAGTATAGATATAGATATAGATATAGATAGAGAATAGATAGAAGATAGAGATAGAGATAGATATAGAGATAGAGATAGAGATAGAGATGATAGAGATAGAGTAGGATAGAGTAGAGAATAGAGATAGAGATAGAGATAGAGATAGAGATAGAGATAGAGATAGAGATAGAGTAGAGTTAGAGATAGAGATAGAGATGAGATAGAGATAGAGATAGAGATAGAGATAGAGATAGAGATAGAGATAGAGATAGATAGAGATAGAGATAGAGATAGTGATAGAGATAGAGATAGAGATAGAGATAGAGATAGAGATAGAGATAGAGATAGAGATAGATAGAGATAGAGATAGAGATAGAGATAGAGATTAGAGATAGAGTTAGAGTAGAGATAGAGATAGAGATAGAGATAGAGATAGAGATTAGAGGATAGAGATAGAGATAGAGATAGAGATAGAGATAGAGACTAGAGATAGAGAAGAGATAGAGATAGAGATAGAGATAGAGATAGAGATAGTGATAGAGATAGAGATAGAGAGAGATAGAGATAGAGATAGAGATAGAGATAGAGATAGAGATAGAGATAGAGATAGAGATAGAGATAGAGATAGAGATAGAGATAGAGATAGAGATACGAGATAGAGATAGAGTTAGAGATAGAGATAGTGATAGATAGAGATAGAGTAGAATAGAGATAGAGATAGAGATTGTGATAGAGATAGAGATAGAGATAGAGATAGAGATAGAGATAGAGATGAGATAGAGATAGAGGATAGAGATAGAGATAGAGATAGAGATAAGATAGAGATAGAGATAGAGATAGAGATAGAGATAGAGATAGAGATAGAGTATAGAGATAGGATAGAGATAGAGATAGAGATAGAGATAGAGATAGAGATTAGAGATAAGATTAGAGATAGAGATAGAGATAGGTAGAGATAGAGATAGAGATAGAGATAGAGATAGAGTAGGATAGAGATAGAGATAGTCGATAGAGATAGTAGATATCTGATATCTATTCTATATCTATTCTATATCTAATCTATATCTATATCGTATATCTATATCTATATTCTATATCTATATCTATATCTAATATCTAATCGTATATCTCATATATTCTGATATCTAGATCTATATCATATATCTATGAGTCTATATCTATATCATATATCCTATTATCTATATCTATATCTATTTCACTTATATCTATATCTATATCTATATCTATATCTATATATCTAATATCTGGAAGTGA